>JAQPPZ010016378.1:0-80826 GCA_028583015.1 Wollemia nobilis | reverse complement strand
ACAAAGTGAGATTAACATTGATGGTTGAGAATCTTTAGGATATTGTTAAAGGAGCAAAGAGACTAAAACTTACTATAGGGACCGAACGATTTAAAGAAGTTTGAAGATGAAGCAAAGCCTCAGTGATATTTAACATTTGCAGAGAAATTTATAGAATTAGAATACAACCATACATTAGTTCGGCAACAAGGCTTCTCTGAGAATCTTGGAAAACTTTATTGAATATGTAAGGAAGGAATAAACTGATATCTTGAATCTTCAAACTCAATTGCATTTATAAAAGTTAATAGTGGTGAAAGTATAGAACTTTTCCTAAGGAAAGTAGCAGATATAAAGGAAAATTATTAACCTCAGGAGAAATAGTTTAAGATAAGTTTCTTGTTCAAGTAATCCTAAGAGCACTTCCAAAAAGCTACAAGCATCTAGTCACATCTCTACAAATTCTAAGTAAAGATACATCATTTGATGAGTTAATCAATATCCTACAAGAATATGAGGTGGAAAATTTGGTAGGAAGATGAAATAACTAACAATGCCATAGTCACAAAGATAATCCCCAAATAAAACATTCTTCATTTCTCCAAGGGAAGATCAAAATGGAATAAAAAGATATTGTCAAGTATGCAAAAGAAAGGACATAGTACCAATTATTGCTAGATTCTAAATCAAAGAGAGTATGGCATCAAGGAAATCAGAAACAAATTTTGGAAAACCAAGCAGTAGGCCATTCCAACCAGGAACGATATCGAATCAATATAATCCACATGTGGAACAATTTCATCATCATACTTCTATAGGTCAATACAGTCATCCTCACTTCATAATGAAGATAGAAGCTTATAAAGGACATTTTAATTCAGAAATTCAGTTGGAACTAGAAGAATAGATGAACTTAAACAAAATTAAAACTAACAAACTCAAATAGTATTTCATGAAGATAATAATTATTTACTTGATCAAGATACAAATGAGAGTACAAAGCGGAAAATAGAGCTCCAAGTTCAAAGACAGGGCGGAAGACCACATTGAAGACTAGATATTTGTAACCAAATAATATAATACGAGACAGCATTGGAATATATTAGAATTATTTGGTACATGTAATAATCTTTATTAGATTTTTATTTAAATGAAGTTGTATTAGTTAAAGTTTGAGTATTTACTTTATGCAAGTATTATAAATACAGTAAAGATGTGCAAAGAAAGTATACTTTACAATCTTAGTAACTGCATGTATTCAAGAGACAGAATAGGAAGATGAAGAGTCATGAGTGGGTGAAATTCAAGAGACATATATCTTTATATATAGGCATTTGATAGAGTGATAGAAGAGAGTGAGCATGAGTGTAGAGAATAGAACAGATAGAAGATGAATCACAATGTAGAATATGCATAAATTTTGAAGTGTTTGAGACCTCCATTATACACATTTATATTTTCATGAGATTTCATTAATAACAGTTTGCAGGTTGACTCACAAAAAAATTTCGTGTTTATTATATACATCACTATCATAGTTAATATTGCTTGCTCATTCTAGTGCTTCCGTTCAAGAAACAGAAGAAGGCGTTGCCTTCCAAAATCCTTGCATTCTACAAATTGGGGTAAGCTTATCCCTCAAAGAGCAAAAACAATTCATTGAAATCCTCAAGGAGTACAAGAGTATTTACCTATTTATACACTAATATATCGGGACTTTATCCAAATATGGTGGTCCATAACATAATACTAGACAAATATGCCAAACCTATCAAACAAATATTACATAAAATGCACCCCACCATAGCTTTGATGGTAAAATATAAACTACAAAAAAGTCCTAGATGCTAGTTTTATTCAATCAATTGACTAACTCAAATAGGTCTCCAATGTTTTTCTTATGGGAAATTCAAAAGGATAAATACACATATGCATCAAATTTCAATATCTCAACATAGGCTATACTAAAGATAACTTTCCTCTTCCAAATATTGACACATTAGTTGACTCTTGTGTAGGTCATAAAATTTTATCCCTGATGGATGGGTTCTCAGATTACAATCAAATTTTGGTTAACCTCGATGATCATCACAAGATATCCTTCACTTCTCATTGGGGATATTGTGCTACAAGGTCATACCATTTGGCCTAAAAAATACAAACACTATGTATCCACATGTCATTGAACTACATAATCCATGACTATATGTATAAAATAGTGGAAGACTATGTGGATGATATCTTGGTAAAATCCAAAAAATGAATCCAACACATTAACATCCTACAAAAAATATTTGACCGCCTCCTAGAACATAATGTAAGATTTAATCCAAATAAAGGTGTGTTTAGAGTATTATTCGAAAAGCTTTTAAGATTCATTGTCTCTTAGTAAGGCATAAAAGTAGGCCCCAACAAGATCAAAGGTATCAAAAAATTCCACCTCCAATAAATTTAAAACAACTGTGTAGCTTCCAAGGCAAGATCCAAGCGATTCATCACATTGTTGCATAACTATCAGATAAGTGCATGCCTTTCAATCACTTATCACAAAAGTGGGTGTCTTTCAAATGGAATCAGGCACGTCAAGATGCCTTCAAGGATATTAAACAATATCTTATATTCTCACTTGTATTAACCCCACCCCAACCAGAACTCCCATTTCATTTGTACATATATGCCACCAATTTTGCCTTGGCGAATATTTTGGCTAAAAAGACTGAGGCTCGACAAGAATAAGTAGTCTACTACATAAATCAAATATTGGTCAATTACAAAATCTAATATAAGTATATCAAAAAAGTATGCTTAGCCCTGGTCTTCACTACTAGGAAACCTTAACATTATATAATTAATCACACCACTTATGTTATTGCTAGGGATAATCCATTACGATACATGATGGGTTGATCATATCAAAATGCAAGAACCATTAAATGGTTAATGCTACTCTAGAATTTGATCTCAATTTCATACATAAAAAATCTATAAAAGATAAAATAATTGCAAATCAGCTTACAGAAGCTCCATTTATTGATGATAAACCTCTCATCATAGAGCTGCCTGACAATTTTATCTTCCATGTTACAAAATAAGAAGAGTATATTGGTTTAGAGGATAAAGTGGACCTAAAAATTTTCTTCAATGGTTCAAAATATGAATAAGGATGAGGTGTTGGATGTGTATTCTTCACATTGTACGGGGCTCTAATCCCATTCTCCTTTAAACTTAATTTCCCTTGCACAAACAACAATGTTGAGTATGAAGCCCTCATCCTAGGTCTAAAGATAGCTCTCATAATACACATTAGATGTCTCTATATCATTAGTGATTCCCTCCTAGTGATTAATTAGATAAATGGGACCTATTACTATTACTACATGGTACTCAATTAATACTTAAGATTTACAAAGGAGTTGCTATCAAAGTTCAATTGATACAATATTGAATCCTTGCCTAGGTCACCTAACCAATTTTGATACTATGGCCTCACTTGAATCTCTCATTTATTAGAATCAACATGATGATACTACCCACATATTTGTACAAAATATTCATAAATATTCCATTTCACCGAAAGCCTCGAGCGACAACACAAATGTAAAATTTATGCAAGCAGAGTCGGCTAGTCTCTAGATATCCCAAATCAAAGACTATCTTAAACTAAGCATACTCCCTCTTGACGTATCCTAGGTAACTAGGAAAACATTTAGGCAAAATACCATTATATATACCCTTGCTAGGGGTAATTCTCTATAAATGAAGCTATGATGGCATCCTCCTTCGATGATTAGATCCACAAGAAACCCATATTGTCATCTCTACTTCCCATGACAATACTTGTGGGGGTTATTTTAGTGGAATGGCCATCACTAAGTGCATTCTACAAATACCAACAACATGTTAAATTAACACACTTACCATCACAAGAATTATAGCCTATCTAATCAATGTGGCCATTCTTGCAATGGGGTCTGGACCTCATAGGAAAAATCACCCCAAAATCCTTAGGTAAACATAAATTTATCATAAAAAACACATCATACTTTACAAAATGGGTAGAGTTTGTTCCACTCATACAAAAAATGGAATCCAAAATTATCGAATCCATTCAACAACACCTCATTTGTCATTTTAGAATTTCCTTTCAAATAATTTTAGATAATGATACACCATTCAAAAATAAGGATGCTCATGTGTTGTGTGAAAAATATAACATCAAACATATCTTCTCAACTCCTTATTATCCTCAAGAAAATGGTCAAGCAAAAGCAATGAACAAAACCATTTATGCCATCCTTCATAAAATGATTGTTGATTCTCATCATGATTGGTATAATCAAATACCTTTAGCACTATGGGTATATCAAACCAACATTGAAATAACCACTGGAGTAACACCATTCTTACTGGTATTTCATACTGAAGCCATCATGCCCCTACATTTAGAGATCCCATCTCTAAGAAACTCATTGCAAGAATTCATAGATGATGACATTGCTCGTAAAGCTTGTTTAGACCAACTCACACTACTTGATGAACATCACATAAATACCATCGAACACTTACATATCTATCAAGACCATGTTCACCATGCATACAATAATAAAATACATAAATGTGAATTCAAAGTAGGGGATATTGTGCTAAAAGAGAACCAACAAAACCCAAACACACCATACCATTTACGAGATAAATTTAATCCCAATTGGTTGGGCCTATATATAATCACTCATAAATATGGCTTAGGTACTACCAACTTGCCAAACTTGAGGGAATAGCAAAACCCAAACCCTTCAACATCACTCATCTTCACACATTCTACATCTGATTTTACTAATAAAGGCTTGCAAATTATTGTACATTTTATACTAAAAAAATAATAAATTGCACACCACACATGTTAATATACTCACATTTGACATCCCATTATGAACAATGATTTTTTCATCCTTTGTGATCCAACTATTCTCCAATGTCTTTTAGAAAATACATCATAGAGATATCACTAGCACACAATACCAAAGTTATGAATAAATATATTGATCGATGTTGTAGATTAGTTGGCTAAACATGAAAGATGCCCATTCACTTTCTCATTTCTATTCTCACCAATTCTTCTTCTTCCTATCCTTGTATGATCACACTTAGAGTACCTACATACCTAGGGTAGGTTTCCCATATTCTTATTTATTTTCTCACATCCATTTCTTCCTTCTTCTATCCCTATTGTATGGTCATGCTTTGAGCAGTTACATACCTAGGATAATTTCTCTCCTTCTCTTATTTCTTTGCATTTTCTTCTTATTTCCCTATCCTTATTGTATGGTCATGCTTAGAGTGGCTACATACTTTAGATAGGTTCTTCTTTTATTTTTCCTTCAAATATCATCACCAATCACCCATGTTGATACAGCTAAACATTTGTAATTACATTATTCATCACATCCATCCATATATCATTTATTGTGACTATATGATATTGTTGTCTCCCTTTTTGGATATGCAAATATGAATTAACCAATAATTCTTGGTTCACTTAATCAATGATAAAGTTCATCGTATATGTTATTTTAAATAGGCATCATATTGTCATGCATTTCAACAATGCTTGCATTCTCACATCATTGTGTCCATTCGCTTGCACATAGGCATCTTTCACTACATACAACATCATACACTAGTTAGCACAATTGGCATGATGTCAAATTCAATCTTATGCATAGGTTTCTTAGTAATGAAAGTATTTTCTATTAGTCAACCATTTTAGTTGATCTCATCAAACTTTATCAAATATCATTGGATTCTAATGCAATTTTAGACTTTCCTTGGCTGACTAGAGTTCTTTCATGGATCAAACACGTGTAAATTAAACAAACTTTTGAGTCTATAGAATACAAATCCTTGCATACAATGGCTATCGAGTGAAATATTTTCCTTGATAATCCTATTATTTGCATGATCTAAAACCCTACGTTTTGATAAAAGAACAAGCTACAAAAAGAAGAGAGAAAAAAAGAGCATCATCAAAAATCTTGAATCCATGAGCTCCTTCGATTCATAGATCATGAGGCTAATATCCATCGAGGCTAGATGCCTTATTGGCAGTGGAGTGTGCCTTAAAAGTGGTGATATTTCTATCACGTTAGTGACCTTATTTTGTATAGACCAATGCATGCTTGTGGATGAGCTAGCTTATACGGCTAGGTTTATAAAACATCACTCAAAATGGATAAATGAACTGGTCAGTCTATACATACACAGATCTATGATAGGCTCAACCTTAGTCAGTATGGTTTTGGTTTCAATAGAATATCATTGGATTAATATATGGTTTTTATTATTAAACTCAGATGTTTGACTCTCTAGAAATCTCTTCTACCATCTGAAACACCTTAGCAGAAGAAACAAACACACATCATGCTTAGTTGTATGGCTAGAAAACTATCAAAATAAATAGGTATTATCTATAAGTCAGTTAGTCAAGCATCATCATAAGCATTTTTATACACATCATGATTATATTTGCATTACCATATATATTATGCATTCATTATCTCATTTTTTGTTCATATGTCAAACATGATGCTCATTTTGTCATTGATTACTTATACCATACATGATTGTATAAATAAAATACACACATCCAAAAAACTTGATTATACACATCATTGCAAGTCTCAAAATACATAGCATTTTCAATTTCATCCATAACATTCACAATAACATCTCATACATATCAAATCAAATACATCCAATCATTACCATAATCAAAATATGCATAACACAATCACATCAACATGAAAATATATATCACTCAACATCACTATATACATCATCAAAACCATTGAATGGTTCTATTCATATACATCTCCATATCATACATATACATCCATCACATTTTGCATCTATATAACCTATTAGAATCATATAAAATATACAAAAAATTATGGCACATTTGCCACACCAAAAAGCAACATCCTACTATCCATTGGGAGACTCACCACTTCCCTCTCATCTCCTTGACCTCTTACCATCCCTCCTCCATGAACCCTCATCTCTCTACATTGAGGTTGATCCAACTATTGATGATACCCTTAGCTCTCTAAAGGCCTTGATGGAATCACCAAAATTGTACTCCTATGGTTGTAATATGATGGTAAACTAGAATGAAATGGCAATGGCATATGGTTGGCAACCAAAAATACCACATACGCTACTATATAGGCTTTATATCATAAAATTCTCTCCCATATGCATCCATTTCTTGATGTAACTATGTAATGTTAGCCTAAAGAACTAATCTAGCTACCTCATCCATCAAACAGTCCACCTCATCTTGTAGTTGCACTCTATCTTAGAGTTATCTAGCCCATGTTGTAGCTCAACCATATATGTTCTTAGCCACTCTATTTCCCCCATATCTCTCATACTCACCTCCACTACATATTACATCATGGTAATGGCCCATCACTCACCTTCCAACTCAACCACTTGTACCCTCAACTACTCTACCTCTCTCTCCACCCCCTCTATAGTAGCCATTACAACATCCTTCTCAATGGTGACTACATCGCACTCTCATTACAATCCCTCCATCTCTACCTTGGGCTTTCCCAGATCATCTACTTGTTTCCTCAATCACTTATCAATATCCTCTAGATCTTCTCAACTTGCCAAGACTAGATATCTCTTTACCACTACCACATCATGCTCCTATAGAAATATTACCATCTACACTATACATTGCTCCACCTTCAATCTCAAGGTATCCCTCTTTTCTTGCTCTACCCTATCATGCCAAGTATCAAACTCATACATATGCTTCAACATCTCCTCCATATACATATTGGTCATATCATCCTGACCCTCATCATCTACTATTATCTCTGCCTTACCTACTCGTGAGGGCTTGAATCTACTACCACATCATGGCCATTGGTAGCATTAATCTCCTTAAGGGTGATCCCTCTTGAGAAATTCTATCATCATCATCACCTACTATTATGGCTATTATTGAACTGGAAGTGCCAGATGCCACTCCCCCATCATTGGTCATTGTTGCAACCTTACTTGTAGTATCATTGATGGCCTCCCCTCAACTCCTAGGTGCTACCTCTAGTCTTGCATCACTAGCCCCATTAATCACTCCTACCCTAGACTACCATATATATGTCACATACCAAGAATCATACTCTAGTGTCATCCTTGTATCATCAACATTGAATAAAGCTAGCATCTCATCCAAAGACATATTAAAAACCCCTACTCGAGGTCGTGCCCTATGATCTCCTTGAACTCATAAAATCACCACAGGTGGATCAGACACACCCTATCATAATCTAAACTATATTTTTACATGATTGAAAGAAAATAACTCAACCTAAAAGGCATACTGCCCAACCACCCATCTACCTTGCCTAAATCAAGCCATCTTTATGCCATCCTCTCATCAAATTGGAGCTCCTCTATAGGGCTACAAAATAATATCCTTAGGTCTTAGGATCCTAAATTATCCTTAGTAATATATGGAGTGACCCTCATGATCTCTTCAAGTGTGTTCCTACATATCATGTTGCCATTGTATGGTATATGGTACATCTGGCCCCAATAATGCATGAGCCTCAAATGGTAGCCTCTTTGGTCTTGTAATGGTTATATTCTCCCAGGACCATAGTTGTATTAGTAGACTGCTACACAAGGATATTTTATTAGTCTTCCACACACCATACAACTATTAATAAGTCTAGGCCAATAAAGTAGGTACCCATGCAAAACACCTCTCATACTCCACCATGTCACAAATGATCCCAATCAAGTTCCATAGGAATATCACCCTTAATACATCTGGTAGCACATAGCCTATATAGACCATCAATAAAGTATGTTTCTAGGACAATTGTCCATCCTTGTAATAATACCCATACTTAATGCCTTTGTTGTAAATTCTCACATCCCCCAAAGCATCACCAAACATCCTCTAAAGTACCTCATCTCTCACCTCCTTGTCCTATGTAGCCACCATAGGCAATCCATCCATAGGGAGCCTATAAATTTGGTATACATCCTCTAGGGTAATCATCATCTCCCCTATCAAAAAGTAAAAAATGTTCTTATCAGTATCCCACCACTCACAAATGGCATCCAAGTATGCACGATCATGTCTAACCACATCCATGCATGTTGCCCTATAGAAACCTATCTTGTGCAACCACTGTCAACTTTGGGTCATCCAAAAAAACCCTCAAATCATTCCCTAAAGGCAAAAACTGATGTTAAGGCCTCGAATAAACCTAAAAAAAAAAAAACAAATAGCAAAAACAAACTCATCATTCCACATTTATATCAAATTTTTATCAAAAATCCAACCTCCATCTATCTTAAAAAAATGTATAGATCCGTATGATTCCATACAAAATTTATGGATCCGTATGATTTCATACAAATCCATATGATTTTTTATAGATGAAAACACCCATATGTACGATTTCCAAGAAAAGGGTATTTTTGGATACCCTTTTACTCCAAATGCATAAAAATTAAAAAATTGCAAAACATTTAAAAAATTGACCAAACAACATACAACTAGGGTTTATCTTGAAAGCACAAAGTAAGGTAAAAATTCAACTTATCTCATCACTCATGTTCTAAAATTTGGTAGCTCTCTATGTCACTCACTCACTCTCCCTCACTCCTCTCCCTCTGATTTCTAAAATCACATGATGAAAGTGAGGCGTGTGCTCCTCTACCTACACTTTTATAGGTTCTAGTTAAGAAAATGTACGGATCCATACAATTTTTAGGCACCCCCATCCATATGTTTTCTAGGAACACCCATCCATATGATTTTTTGGTGTACCTATCCATATGTTTCAAAATTTTAGACCACAAAATCATGTAAAATGCTAAAATTCACCCTTTTTAGCCTTTTGACAATATTAAAAATCATCTTTATCAAGCGATTCACCATCGTCATCATATTATTCACCCGTCAAATCATCATTTGAGGGTGTATATATCACCCATAAAAGTTATCTTATGCATGGTCAATACTCAAACACCCAATCTTGGAAATTGCATTAACATATATCTAAAGTAAAGCAACATGCATCACATAATATCAAAAGTATTTTAAAACAAGTCATAATCTATTTAATATGAAATACGATAATAGATAAACAAGGATGCATCTTAAATAAAAGCCACATTTTGCTTGAATTAAAGCTTCAAAATATTCATTACTTAAAATTAGATGCAATAACATAGATGAATCAAGTATTTAATATAAATATGCATTTTAATCAATCCTTTAATTTTGAAACTAGGAATTCTCCTTCTACCGCTCCTATTTCTAAGTTGGGTGTGGGGCATTACTGAGTAGATTAAATAGAAATTCCTAGTTTGAATTATGATAATGAATTTGGTATAATTTTTTGTCATATTGATAATAGTAATTTATTTATCTATTGCATTCGTAGGAATGTTGAATGTAATCAATACAAATCTAGGCTAGATAGGCATAAAACAATTAATGTTTCTATTATCTCTACATCAAAAGCTTTGAATAGGCTAAATGAAATAGGAATTAATTACTTGTCTAGGCATTTAATAAAGATTGAAATATATTATTTTCAAAACTACTATGAATAGAGACCTATTAATTGTTTTGAAATTGTCAATTTCTACATTGGTTTTAATAATCCTGAATTAAGACCCATTGTTGTCTCACTTTCTATTGGAGGTAATTCAATAGGATGAGTATTACCTCTTAAAATACTAAACCCAATTAAGATGAATCTTTTAAGTATTTCTAGGCTTATTCTATCATTTTGATAGTCATTGTTGATTGGTTGGACTATAAGACTCCTATTGTGCCCAATGTATTTGATATTTCTAATGAAATTTCTCTATAGTCAAGACTACCCCTTAATGTGGTAATCTTAGTTTCTATATTTATATGGGAAATAGTGAATTCCCACGTATTCCTTGCTATCCTAGTTAGCCTATTTCTAGATCTAGAAATATTTTTCTACTTAGGTAGGTTGTTTGATAAGTGGTTTGATGGTTTGATTGATCCTACATCCTCTTGTCCAATAAGACACCTAATCAAAACTTTTTTTTAACTAAAAACTAGGATTTTTATTAATGCTTAATGAAGGTTTACAAGTAATTTAAGCCACATAGTGGTCCTCACATTCCTATATTTATTAATTATTTCTCACATGATCACATACTCTTTAGGATTGAGGGAAAGGCACATGCAAAAAAACCAATAATTCAACTTCATAACATCATCCTCTTTATCCTATCATTGCCCAATGATGAAGCTATTCTATAATTATTACATTATAGAGAGGAAAGGATCCCCCAAAAATATTATAAGAGGGGTTTATTCAAGGGCCTAATCCTAACTAGGGTAGGCATAAGTGGTTTGGTCATGAATGCTAGGTTGATATTAATTCTAAATTGGAGAATCTTCCCCCTATTCTATACCATATTGAAGAAGGTAATATTATGAATGTCGATACTACTATAGATATTGACATAGATCCCTTGAGCAACCACACATAGTAAAAATTAGGTTTTCCCTACCTACCAAGAAGTAAACCATCTTTATTGTCTTACTTAAAGAGTATAAGAATGTCTTTTCTTGGGAATATTATAACTTGCTTGGAATGGATAGGATTTGGTTATCCATAACATTATTACCTATAAGGATATTGCTCTCATATAACAAAACAAAAGGAGGTTATATCCTCTCAATAAAGACCTATGCAATATAAAAATCCAAAAGCTATTAGATGCTAATTTTATTAGACCAATCATTTATTTATGTTGGGTATCTTATACTGTGCCTATGAAAAAGAAAGAAAATAACTTTTTCTAGAATTGCTATGATTTTTAATACATCAACCTAGCTTATCTTAAGATAACTTTCCCTTGCTCTCAATTGATGTTATCATTGATTCTACTATAGAGTATGAAATTTTATCAATTATGGATGGGTATTTTGGGTATAACCAAACATAAATTTCCCATGAGGATAAATTTAAATAACTTTTTACTACACCTTGGAGCACATTCTATTATGTTTTCATACCTTTTGGATTGAGATTATTGGTTCAACTTAACAATAGGCTATGAAAATAGTCTTTCATGACTTGATGGAAAATATAGTAGAATCTTATATGGATGACCTCTTGGATAAGTCTAAAATGTAGTTTGACCATCCAACTAATCTTTGTATTATTTTTTGAACAATTACACCACTCTAAGGTTATACTTAACCCCAAGATAAGCATTTTTAGTGTCACTAATGGTAAGCTAATAGGACTTACGATGTTCCATATAGGAATAGACATCGACCATGATGATATCAAATCCATTGATGCTATGCATCCCCCTACAAGTATTAAAGATATCAAATCCTTCTTGAGGAATATTAGAGCCATTATATGGTCTATCCCTAAATTATCTTTCAAAGTTTATCCATTGAATCACTTGCTTAATAAATATGTTGAGTTTGAATGGGATGAAAGTTATAATAGGGTCTTTCTTGAGTTCATTAAATTTATTTTGATGTTCGAGATGTAGACCAATTGGTTTGACCAAACCCTATAAGGGGATGGAGGTCCAAGGTTCAAATATTGAGCCTCATCAAAATGAACTCTTATCCATTTCCTTGTGCTTTCAAAAACGTAAAAGGTTTAAAATTATTGTGGCATGGTGGTTATAGGGGTAAAATTGTGTGGTAGCTTTCAGAGTGGACAATACATAATATTGTGGCAGCCATATAAGCTAGAAAACCTACCCAGATTCATGGTGGCTACCGATTCCACCATGTAAATTAATATATATATATATATTTTGTGACCCCAACTCTTGACCTACCAAACCTAGATAAGTCATTTATTCTATATGCATCAACTACTTAGTTTTCCTTAAGGGTTGTCCATACTCAACAAGATGATAACAAGAAGTATGTCATGTATTATATCAATTGAGCAATACTTCTAGTAGAACTCAATGCACTCCCACGGAGAAATACTACATGGCCACCTAATTTATATATGAGAATCTATGAAATTATATGTTGTATTAGACAAGTCATGTTGTCATTAAAACTGATCCCTTGAGATGCCTACTACAAAAACATTATATTTCTAGTGTCACTAGTTCTATAAAGTGGATCACTATGATACAAGAATTTGATCATCACATTGTCATGTAAAAAACTATTAAATCTTAAGTGATTGCTAATCAGTTGACTACAACTCTTGAACTAGTACAAAGGCCTTTAAAGGAGGTATTGCATGATGATGATATAATGGTCATTTCATGTGCTCCTCATGAATTTATCATATTTCCTTCCTCTTTTGTCTCCAATATTATTTAGGATCCTATCTCATATGAACTTACTAAGTAGGGAAAATCTCTCTTGGAATCTCATAAGCCTACCAAGGGGAATCATACAACTAAGGCTAAAGATAAATCTAACAGACCCTTATCTTCCCCTAATAATATGATGAAGACCTCCATTTTGATTGTTGGATCCTTAACTTCAATGGAGCAAGGAATGGTTTTGGGATAGGAGCTAGTATTTTCTTAAATCTTCAACTAGCCTAGCTATTACAAAAAAGAGTCATCAAAATAATATTAGCACAAGCGATGTTGTAATTATATATATATACATAAACTTATAGCATTATATATACATCTTGATGTATATATATACATTTAAAAATATGGTACATGGAGCATTGAGTGCCATCATATTATATTTTCTAAATGTTTTACTATACAAATATTTTATTTGCATAACATTTTGACAAGTTTTGTAGGGATATCATAAGGATATTGTTTATAGGGATTTTGGTACACTCTTGACTCACTTGTATGTTCTATTTTTGGTCATTTTACACCTAACTAGTATTTTTCAGTGCTTTAGAAAAATTTATAGGTAAATTTCCTTCCATTCACATCAAGTAAGTGAAAATCATTTTCTTTCAACCAAAATTTATAAGGGAATGTATAGGCAAGTATCATGTATGTTTTTATCTACTTTTACCCTTTTTACTATGGATATTTCCATTTTTCTACTATTATTTCAAATGTTTTACGTTTTGCATAGATAGGAGAGTTGAAACTAACAAGAAAATTGCTTGGTAGCATAAAATGTTTACTCCTATTGCTTTGGCTATCACATAACATTATTTTTTATTTTTCCCCTATGGAATCACAAGTGGCTATTCCTTGAAGTATCACCCATCATTCTTAGGGAGGGGTAATATGTATTTATAAAAAGAGTGCTAATAACTAATATTTTAGGTGGTGGGAAGTCTTGTCTCCCTATATATGGGATAAGGGTATAATAATGTTTTAGTCCTTCAGTGGAATGACAATGAGCATGTTGGTTGATGGTTTCATTTCCCTTTATTCATCTAGTTATTTTTTTCTACCATATTTCTTGGATGTTTTTCTTGCTAACTTTTCAAAAATCCCAAAATAAGGATAGAGTCATGATTAAGGTATGTTTTGGCATGCTCCCCCAAATTATGTGTTCTAGAAATAAACTATACCAAGGCCACAACTTTACATGGTGATCATGATCATCATTTTAATTTTAGGGATTTTAATGTATGGTCATGATTCTAGCTTGTTTTTACACCTAGGGGTTAAACAACATATTGTTTGAACCAAAGGTCATAAGTTTATGATCCTAAAAAGGGTGAAAATTAACCATCAATAAAATTATTTCATTTCATCCAATATTATGCATATCACATCCTCATTTGGTAACCATACTATTACTCTATAATCACTTGTTAATGTATTGCTAACATTTCTCTCAGGATTTCTACCTTTGTGGCTTCTATGACATGTGTCCTTCTTGCTACCTTTCTCTTATAGGTATAACCAAAGCCATTGACTGCTAGTTCATCACCTTCCATAGAGGAGAATAGGATACTCTATTATGATTTACAGCTAAAGGCCATTAATTGTTATTCAAGGATAAATTTCCAAGATAGGTTATATAGTCCAAGTGTGATCTCTTCTTACTTATTATGGTAATATAACAATCAAGATATGATAAAAGTAAGTGATTTATGATGATTTTTGGAATGATATGGTCTTTGATGTTGTAGGTGTCAAATTTTTTTATTTCACCACATTAGGATTATACCTAATATTTACTTTTCTATGAATAATATTAGTATAATCTACTCTTGAATGCTTATTTATAATTAGATTAAGATTGTTTTAGCTTTGATTGTTAATTTATTGTTATACTATATTATTTTAAGCATTTTGGGTTATATTGTATTAAATAATGTAATTATATTAATTCTTGGGATATTTAGAAATTAGTAGCATTGACCTTAACTATATGCATATCAATTAGGCCATTAGTGATGGAAATAATAGGTTCAACATATCTTAATTTAAAAATTCTGGATTATCTTATATTAAATAGTGTAATTGTATTAATTCTTGAGGGATTTGGAAGTTAATAACATTGAACTAAATTGTATGCATATCCATCAGACCATATGTGATGGAAATAATAGATCATTATAAACTTCTAGCAGAAAATTAGTTTCAATAATAGTTTTATGTTGTATGAATTTACTAACTAAAGCAACTAGGGAATCAACTTCAAAATTTTCCCCCTTGGGGAATGACTAATGGAAAATTATTCAAAAGCATTGATCAAATTTTTATTTACTTGGTGCTAAGAAATCAAATGGGTATCTTTGATAGTGTACTCACTAGAGATCTAAAAAACCATAATTTGAGTGTTGCCTAACATTTTAATGTGTTTGACATTCACATATTGGGTTGTTAGGATCCCTAAAATTAAAGCCTCATTTTCTATAATATTATTAGTAATATAAAAAATAAGGAAAAGGCCATAGGAACAACTAGGCCAATTGGAGACTTGCCAAATATACCCAATCCTATCCCAAATTTATTTATCGCTCCATAAAAGTGAAGGATCCAAGTGTTAGGGTGGAGATATTTATCAAATTATTGGGATATAGAAAGTGCATAAATCTTAGATTTAGCCTTAGTTTCATGATGCCTATTGGTAGTATCATAAGACTCTTTGAGAATTTTTTGATCAATAAGTTCATATGGTATAGAATCCTAAATAATATTAGAGGCAATGGAGAAAGAAAATATGATAAAGTCATGAGGAGTACACAAAATGACCATGATGTTCTCATCATGCAATACCTATTTTAAGGGTTGATACATAGGGTTAGAAGATACCACCCACTAATTAATAATAACTTAGATATCCATAGATTTTTGTGTGATAATATGAAGATCAAATTCTTGCATCATGATGATCCATTTTCTATAGTAGATATTACTAAGGATACAAGGTTGCTATAACATAAATCTCATGGGATTAGTTTTAATGACCACATAAGTTATCTAATACAACATATAATTTTATAGATTTTCACATGTAAAGTAGATGGTTAGGTAGGATTTTTTTATGATAGTGTAATAAGTTTCTATTGGAAGCATTATTCTACTAATATAGGACAACATACTAATTGTCCATTATATTATTGAGTAAAGACTGCTCCCAAGGAAACCTGAGTAGCCAATGTATATAGAATAAATGGTTTATCTAGGTTAGGTTGGTGAAGAGTTGGAGGCCACAAAATTTATTTATTTAATTTAATGAATATATTTTTACAACATTCATCCCATATAAACTTAACATCTTTCTTAAGCAAGTGATTCAATGGATAAGCTTTGAAATCTAAATTAGGGATAAACCACCTAATGGCTCTAAGCTTCCCCAAGAAGTATTTGATATCTTTAATAGTTTTCAATGAGGTATAGCATTAGTGGATTTGATATTTTCATTGTTAGCATATATTTCATAATGAGACACCATAAATACTAGCAATTTACCACTAAGTGATACCAAACATGCATTTCTTAGGATTAAGTCTAACCTTATAACAATGTAATCACTCAAAAATGATAAGGATAGTTGGGTGGTTATACCACTTCTTATACTTACCCAAGGGTTATCCATATAATATCCAACTATATTTCCCATTAATTCATAAAAGACCATTTCCATAGCTTATTGATAAGTACCATTAGCAATTTTCAATCCAAAGGTATGATAACATAACATAATGTTCCCTAGGGTATAGTAAAAGTTGTTTTAGTTTGATTCTCTAGGGTAATTTGAATTTTGTTATATCATGAATAGCCATCCATAAGGGATAATATTCCATACCTTATGGTAGAATCAATAATAGCATCAATTGAGGGGAAAGTAATCCTTAAGATTATCTAGGTAATGTTTCAATGATCATAGAAAATATGGATAACATTATTTCTTTCTTTTTAATAGGCACAATGTTAGAAACCCATAAATAATTAATAGATTAGATAAAACTGAAATCTAAAAACAATTTATTTTAATTTTGCATAAGTCTTGAAGGAAATGAGAGAATCTCCTTTGCTTTTGGTAGATTGGAGCATCATCCACATATGAAACATTGTTATGGATAATTAAATCTTCATCCATACCAACATGTTAAAATATTCCTAAGCAACAACATCCTTGTACCATTTAATCATGATAGTAAATATGGCTTGATTTTGTATAGATAGGCCAACCCTAGTTTTATTATGTATGGTTGCTCAAGAATGCCAATGTTAATATCTATAGTAGGATCGACATTCATGATATTACCTTATTTAAAATGGTCTAGAGCTAGCGGGATGTTCTCTAATTTGGAATTAATATCAACCTGATAAACAAAATAAAACCACTTGTACCTCATCTAAGTAGGATTGGGTTCTTGAAAATCCTCGTATGATATTATTAGGGGATCTATTCCTCTCTAGCATATAATATTTCTAGTATAGCTTCATCATTGGGCAATTATGGGAAAAATGAGATATTACCAAGAATTTGAACTATTGGATATTCCACATACCCATTACCCCTAAGCCTAGAGAGGATGTAAGCATGTAACTGATAATTAAGAAATATAGGATGTGAGGAGTAGGGTGTATCTCAAATTGCTTATAAATATTCATAAAATAATTAACAAAAATCCTAGTTTTTAATTCAATAGAAAACTTAGTTTCAATAAGGTGTCTTGCTAGATAAGAGGGTGTAGGATCAATCAAACTATCAATCCACTTGTCAAGTGTACTATCTAAGTAGAAAAAAAATTCTAGACCTAGAAAAATGCTAACAACGATAGTAGATAACACACGGGATTTCACTATTTAAAAAATATATATAGGAATGAGGATCACCACATTAGGAGGTGATATCAACTATAGAGAAATTTCATCAAAAATATTATAATGTATGGGCATAGTAGGAACCTTATAGGTTAAAAAATCAATAGGGACTATCAAAATAGTAGGAAAAGATAAAAAATAGCTAAAATATTAGTGCTAACTAGGATTGCCACTTTAAGAGGAATTCCTAGACCTTTTGAAGAAACTTCAATAGAAGGTTATCCAAAAGTGGGTCTTAATTTAGGACTAGTAAAAATAGTATAGGAATTGATGATTTTAGACATTGAACAACCAATTAGTCTATCTTCATAGTAATTTTGAAAGCAATAGATTTTAGCCTCTGTTAAATGCCTAGGCATGGGAATAATTCTTGATTTACTTAACCTATATAAATATTTTGATGTAGAGATAATAGAAATACTAGTTGTTCTTTATTTATTTGTAGACCCAAAATTTTTGCACCCCTTTCTTCTAGGCTAATGGATCCATGCCTGAAAGGGGGAGGGAAAATGATGTATCTACACCTCGGATGAGAAGCACTTGAGTTGTGCTCTCCTTGGTGTTTGTCGATGAATTGGGTGGGGTTCACCAGGAAACACTTTCTGTGGTGGTTTCCATGCCTAGGTAAGGTGGATGTTTGTTGAATTCTTTTTATGTGCATACACCTAGGGTTTGGCCAAAATGCAACTATTGCCTAGCTATATGCATTTCAAATTTTGATGAAAACAAAGTATACAGATTCTAACTAGAAAGCTTTGTAAATCTAACTATGATGCAATGATTTTGTAGATATTGAAAGCAAAAGATGAGGTTTATGCTAGCATGTATTTTTTTTCTTTGCATTTTGTGTTTTATGTTTCTTTTTCAACTTAATGTACTAGATGCAAAATGATGTAACTAAATTCCTATTTTTGTCTTTTTGTTCTTTGGAGCTTTTTAACAAATGCAATTGATGTAAAAATTGATATAGCTAAGTTTATCTTTTTGCTCTTTTGTGTTTTTCAAAACTAGTATGATTGATATAAAATAATGCAATTGAATCTATGTTTTTGATCTTTCCTTTTGAGTTTTTCAACTAATGCAATTGATATAAAACAATGCAACTAAGTTTATATTTTGATATTTTCTTTTGAGTTTTCAACTAATATGATTAAATGCAAAATATGATGTAATTAAATCTATGTTTTTTTATTCTTTTCTTTCTTTTGTCTTATGCAAATGCTTCTAAGTAGAGAAATATGAAGTTAAAGTGCATATAAATTGAGGAAAATCAAGTTTAGATCCTTACCTGATCTAGATGTCTACAATCATACAAATTTTAGGTTTGTCAGAGCGAATTCGGATCAATATAAATCTATCAGGATGAATTCAGATCTATTTGAATTTGTTCAAACTTGTAACTTCATAATAAAACACTAAAATTTGTAGTTAGTGGTGGGGGATCTACTTAGGCCATAGCAAATTATGATCTGTGACAGTCATATCCCCTTAGTTATTTTAGCAAACCATAGAAAAAGTGATGGATCTATAGATTTAATGCAAAACATATGAATTTTAAGATGAAAGAAATATATGACAATAGTGAGATATAGTAAAGTAATAAGGTTATAAGTATTAAAATGCAAGTATAAATCAATATTGATAAACCTTAAATCTGGATCTTTCCCCCAGCATGATTTTGTGTAATTTTGAGTGTCTTCAGCAAATTCGGATGGCTCCGAATTCATACAAATTTGCAACATTTAGATCTGAAACCTGCAATGGTAAAATTAGGAATTTTGTAGTACAATTTTAGGTTTCATCAGTGAATTCATGTGTCCAAATTCAAATTTAAAAAAATAAAAAAATAAAATTATAATAAAAAAAATAAAATTTAATTCATAAATATCAAATGTCAATATCACATCTTATAGCTCCTGGAATGATGATATGGTGTCCAAATCCTTTAAAAAATTTCAAGAAAGAGATTCTTCACCTAGATTTTCCTACAAAAATCACCATTAGGTTGATCTGAGGGTAGCCTATAGGATTTATCATCCAAGGTAGGTCAAGGAATTAGGGAGGAGGATGCAAATAGGTTGGGTTATTAAGGGAAATTGGGAAATTTCCCAATCTAGGTAAATTTGGATGGATCCAAATTCACCAAAAATTGGGTTTGCCTAGATTAGGGGTGAAATCCAAATAGTGCACCTAAATTAGGTGCACGTTTGATTTGGCTAAATTTAGACCATTCCGAATTTGTTGGAGCCACTCGAATTTCATGAAAAAGGAGGAAACAGATAAAATTTAGTTTTATCCAACATGAAAATCGAGGTAGGGGGTTGAAGGGTGAGAGGTACGTTGTTAGGGAGTAACAACATGTTGGCTAGGGAATGGGAATTTTGAAATGTGTCAAAATTCCCTGGCTACATTTTACCCCCTCTTTGGTGCATTTATGAACAATAAATGCGTTAAAGAAAGATGTAGTAGAAAGGGGAGTTATGTTGTAAAGAAACCAAAATTTTATTCAAATTTTCTTTTATTTTTATTATCTAGGGTACCCCCTTCGAGTTTTGTAAAAAATTCAAAATTTATTACAAAACTCAAAATTTGAAGTAAAAAAGGGTAAAAGGGGTATAAAATAGGAAATTAGGGTAAAAACCCTAATTCATTTTTACCCCACTACTTTGCTAATTTGGCTCTGGAGAAAATGGTGACTTCTAAACATCGGATAGACATGGTTCGAGTGGGAAGCAATAGATCTAGTGTAAGGATGTGGGTAAGCATTCTTATCACCTCAAATTTAGGATTTTTTAGTCCATTTTTTATATTTTTAGAATTTTTGATGTGGCTTACCATCGCGCAGTTTGCAAAAAATAAATTTAGACAATTCCAAAAAATTTGGACTTTCAAATTCATCTGGAAAGATGTTCGAATTCACAAATTTGGATGATTTCCAATGATTTTGTACGTTTAAATTTGATTAGGAATAGTCTGAATTCATAAATTTGAATGTATGGAATGCATATTTGGTCACCCGAATCTATTTTTGTATAGGTCCAAATTTGTAATTTAGGTCTAAATTTACAAATTGAGTCTAAATTTGCAAATTAAGGATAAGTTTATATTTTTTGATTTATTTTATGTTTTTGTGATGTTTTTTTTATTTATGATATGATATATTACTAATTATTGTTTTTATTTTTGGTTTTATAGTGAGGTGCACTTAAGAACCATGAGTGGTGGTACAAGGGGTTTGATGATCATGTTAGGACCTTGAGTGCAGATGATAAGATAGTTTTAGAGGTGGTGGACCTATGACACATGGCTGAGATGCCATGCATAGAGGTAGATTACTATCTCTTGATAGCATTAGTAGAGAGGTGGTATCTAAGATCTTCGACATTTTGGTTACCTATAGGGGAGATGGCCCTAACTTTAGAGGATGTATGGAGGATCCTTCGGGTGTCTATCAGGGGCTAGTTTGTCTACCAGTCCCTGACCTAGGCTCAGGCTATGCAATGGTTGATAGGAGATCCATCATTTCCTATTGAGCAGAGTGGGGTTAGCATCGAGGGACTGATAGTTGTAGAGGGAGTTTCTAGGTTGATCGAGGTACTATCAGGGATAGTGGTAGGGTTATTATCATGCCATCAGAGTGGATGACATCTTCCATGGGGCTTAGCTGAGGTAGTGGCTGATATGAGGGACTCTAGTTAGTGATTTGCATGGGGACCATATATACTCTATCACTTATACAAGACCTTGTTTAAGGTCATGTATAAGAAGGGTCATGGCTTGGTCCTCATGACTTTTCTTTAGGTATGGTGTTGGGAGCACATTGTAGTGAGGAGGCTAGAGGGGCTTCCTCATTAGTATATAGAGGATGGATGACCTATTGTATTTTGTTGGGGTCCTATAGGAGGTTGAGGGAGGAGGATGAGTGGCCTAGAGGAGGCCAGGTGGGTAGTCGATGATCTGACTACATCATGTATATGTTGGAGACCTTGGCGAGGGCATCCTAGTTGGGAGGATGATAGAGTGGAGTTGTCTCATGTATGGTGAGTGTGATGGCTCTGGATGGAGAGAGGGGAGATTGAGCTACATCGAGTAGATTGAGTGTAGTGATAGTTTGGGTTAGTTTAGGGGATTCTTGAGGTATATGATTTTATGTACCAATGAGTGACTCAAGATTTGATGACCACTAGTGGGAAACCAGATCTCAATAGGTTTGTAGAGGTAGATGAGGATGACCTAGTAGTCACACTTGCTAAGGGGGATGATGTAGGAGTCATGGATGGGTATCATGAGTGGTATACCACCATCCTCCCTATGAGGATTACATAAGAGAGAGGTGTAGTTGAGTAGGTACACCAAGCTTATCGAGAGGTAGCTAGATGATGATCTACTAGATATAAGGAGAGAGAGCAATAGAGACCTACAAGGAGAGAGGGGCCTCAAATGAGATGAGGGTAGATATAGAGGTCCTCTCGGTAGGAGAGGGCTCTCTAGATTGAGGGAGGGAGTGGGCAATGGTAGTAGGTAGGAGGTTCATAGTAGTAGGTACCCCCACCAGAGTAGGCTGCCTTATCTCCTCAGTAGGAGGTCCCTTATTTCCTTGATAGGACTCACCTGGGAAGGGCATTGCTATGGAGGTTGGGGAGTCGAATAGCATTGGAGAGGTTGCTGCTCTATGGTTAGAGAATGTTAGTTTGAGGAGTCAGATTGGTATTCAAGTGAGCTACATTTAGTCCCTAGAGGTACAACTTATGTAGTTATAGACTCTATTGAGTCATGATCAGGCTTAGTTGGCCTAGATGTAGGGACATGGGGTATCTTATTAGACATAGTCATGGTCACTCCATATGAGGAGTGGGGCTTCAGGGTAGTCCTCAGGGAGTACTACATTATTGATAGAGGTGGTCATGATGTCATAGTGGGTATCCTTCTACTAGATACTTTATTATAAGCTAGTGCTCGAGGGTTAGAGGGTTCCATTACCTCTAGAGTTTGCTCCTTTGAGTCATGCGAGATCATATTCTAGGTTGGTGTCTGGGGCTACTTAGTTTTGGGTGCCTAGACCACCACCTGATGATACTCAGAGCTCTAGAGGGTCTAGGGAGTGATATACTAAGGCTTGTTTTTGTGGTATACCCCCTAGTGATTGAGTATGTTGGTTTTTATTGTGGCATACCAATTGACCATTTTGTACCTTATGTACTTTTTGAGATATATATATGACTATTGTTGTTCTTTTTGGTATTTGATTTTTATGGTTATGTGTAATGCAAAATATTATGATTGTTTTTTTGATGATTCTACATAATCATGCTTATGGTCATGTTTGATTGCTAATGTTTCTTTTATCATGCTTAATCAAGATATTATTGTAGATATATGAAATGTGATTTGATGTAGTTGATATTTTGTAGTATGATTGAATTGTTTGTAGAAGATAGATTGTTTGGAAAATGTACCCTTATGATTTTGATCAGTTAGCAATAGACCTCGAGGATGTATGCTTGTATATGACCATTTATGGAGGATGCCCCTCGTGTTGGTCATGAAGTGGATCTTGTATGAGGTTTTGGTTGTATTACTAACATCGAAGGGTTGTGATCAACAAAAGTAATTTGAAATTTTGTTGATTAAAAGTGATAAGTTGATGATAAGTAATTTGTGATTTTTAAGATTAATTTTGATTTAATCTTAAGAGAAGTATGATGTAATGAGGATGATTAAGCATGAAAAATTGGGTAGAGGACTTGCGCTAGGCATAATATTCCTAGTGTGAAGTAAATAGAGATATTTTATTAGGGTTGTCTCATGCCATCATCATGAAGTCTATATGCAACTATATGATCAAGCAATTTATGTATGATCAATGCAAGTTTTTGTAGATGATAAGATGAAATGAATAAATTGTACTAGGTGATAAATATGAGATGCAAGATTAATTGGTATGATGGGCCAATTGCTTATGCTTAATAGTCATACAAATCCATGAGGATATAGTGACTTCAACTAATCAAAACTCAAGGAGAATCTTGGTCATTTTAAGATGAAATTGAGTTTATCAAGAACCAGTGTGTGATTTGTGTATTCATTTTCTATCTTGACCTTAATTATGATACAAAATCTCTCAAGGATCAAATGTGTGTGCTTATGAAGTTCATTTACCAATTTTGAGTAAGGTAATGATGCAAACCATATTTTAAGAACCATGTGTGTGCAAATGATGAATTCATTTACCATGATTTTATGCATGTAGTTAGACTTAACTACTATGTAATACAAGCTACCAAAAGCTAGCTGATC
This sequence comes from Wollemia nobilis, assembly GCA_028583015.1. Lineage (NCBI taxonomy): Eukaryota > Viridiplantae > Streptophyta > Pinopsida > Araucariales > Araucariaceae > Wollemia > Wollemia nobilis. The sequence goes on along the minus strand of JAQPPZ010016378.1, from coordinate 56,256 downwards.
CACAAGCTGACATTGGTCTATACAAAAGAAGGTCACTAATGTGATAGACATGTCACCATACGTAAGACTACCCCATTGCCATGCAGGTTTCATTCAACCTATTGTTGTAATGGGGATCACCCCATAGTTTTTGAATAACTAAGGAATTTCTAGGATTCAAGTTCATTACCCCTTCTTTTCTTCTGATTTTAAGTAGGGATTCTTGTTCATTTTTTAACAAGGGGATTTATTTGCTTTGTATAATATTCTTTTTTTCAAGGGATACTTGCTCAGATTAGGTGAAGAGCAAGGGATTTTATTCGGGTAGGGGGAGCTTGTCCTTTTGTCAATTCTCAGCATTCTAGACCATGCACATAATAGGATAGCAAGGGAAACCTTTCACTTAAGAAGCTAGGACTACTATGTAGCATCATCTTTCCTTGTGCAAGAATCATTTTAAGATGTGTAAGTGTGTTCTGGTTCAAAAAGTGGTAGAATCAGTTCCCAAAACTCAAAATTTCTTAGTGTAGCAGTAGTGATTTTGGTTCAAGAGAGATTTATAATCAATATCAAAAATCAATATTTTATTTATATGTGAATTTGTGAGTGGTTCAGGATAAATTCTGAATTTCATCAAAGAAAACCAAGATTAACTATGAATCTGGATAATATCAGTCTAATATTTAAGTAATATAATAATTGGATGTGACTATATGCCATATGCAATTGGACCAAAACTTATTAAGGATGTAAGATTGAATGCAACTAGATGAAAGATGATGAATATGGTTTATGATTATGAAATAAACTACATGCAAGAAATATTGTATGTACAAAATATATGACAATTATGTACAGTGGTAGGTCATGGCTTTATGCATAATATCATTTTAGGTGCATTATATTCATTGGATCCTTAAGATATTTTCCATCTAAGGTAGCTAAATGATATGCACCTGATCCAAATTTAGTAGTGATGATAAATGGTCCTAACCAGTTTGGTTGAAATTTTCCTTTAAGATCAGTTCGAGCATTTGTATTTTTTTGATTTTCTTTAAGAACTAAATCACCAACTTCAAAATATCGAGTATGAACTTTCTTGGAGTATGATATTTTGAGTTTGTCTTGATAGGAGCGAAGATGCTCCAAAGCATTTATGCACTTTTCATCTAGTAATTCCAATTGGCTTAGTCATCCAACATGATATTCATCTCCTACTTCAACATCTTGAAGTAAAAGACCTAAAGAAGGGACTTCCAGCTCAAAAGGAAATACAACTTCAGCACCATATACCAAGACAAAGGGAGAAGCACCCGTAGGGGTTCGAACACTAGTTCGATAAGCCCATAAGGTAGGATATAATTGAGTATGCCAATATCGACCTGATTTATTAACCAATATTTTTAGGATTTTAATTAAAGTTTTATTGGATGCTTCAGCTTGGCCATTTTCTTGTGGATAGTAAGGAGTAGACCATCTATGTTGGATTTTGTATTTGGCACAAAGCTTTTGTATGTCTTTATTTTTGAAGCACGTTCCATTATCAAAAATGAGTGTAGATGGAATCCCAAATCTACAGATGATTTGATTAAAAATAAATTTAGAGACTTGGGTTCCTATGCAAGAAGCCAATGGCATGGCTTCTACCCATTTTGTAAAATATTCAATTGTTGTTATGATGAATTTATGACCATCTGATGAAACTGGATTAATCTTCCCTATAATGTCTAGGCCCCATTTTGAAAAATGCCAAGGGGAAGAAATGGCTTGAAGCTCTTGGGTAGGAGCATGGACTATATTTGTATGTCATTGACATTTTTCACATCGATGCACATAATCATTGGCATATTTTTCCATGGAGGGCCAAAAATATCCCATTTGTAGGAGCTTTTTGGTTATGGCACTACCACTAAAATGACCTCTGCAAGATCCATCATGCACTTCGCTTAGTGCTTTTTTGGATTCATCTAGGTTGAGGCATCTTAGAAGGATACCTTTAAAAGACCTTTTATACAAGGTACTTCTGATGATTATGAAATGAATAACTCATTTATGTAATAGTCTATATTGATTCCTATCTAGGCCATCTAGGAATGATCCATTTTGGAGAAAGTTGAAGATATCTCCATACCATGATTCTGAGGATGTTTCTTCAATTGTGAAGATATCTAAGGGTGCTAGGCAAGACTCTAATGAAGTGGGTTCTTTAATTTGGTGAATTATGATAGTAGCATGATCATCATCCAACTCTAAAGGAATAAGAGAAGCAATTGCTGCCATAGCATCCATAGAATGGTTACTAGTATGAGGGATAGCTTTGATAGTAACTTTCTCGAATAAAGACATAAGTTTTAAAATATATTCTTTATAGGGATGGAGTTTCTCATCTTGGGTCTGATAAATATTATTAATTTGATTTACCATGAGTTGCGAGTCTCCAAAAATTGATAATATTTTAATATTCAAGGCTAAAGCTGCTCGTAACCCAAGAATCAAGGCTTCATATTCTATTGTGTTATTTGTATAGGAAAATTGGAGTTTAAAATATAATGGGATAAGTTGTTTTTGTGGAGACACTAATATAATGCCTACACCTATGCCACTCATGCAATGGGCTCCATCAAAAAATAGAGTCCAAGAGTCTAAATGTTCACCTTCTAGATTAAGGCATTCATCTAGAAATTCTATTGTCAAAGGGTGAGTAGATTCAAGAGGAGCAGCGATGAGTTGATCAGCTATGACTTACCCTTTAATGGATTTTTGACCAATAAAGGTTAGATCAAACTCACTTAGAGTGAGAACCCATTTTGCTGCTCGACCTAATAAATAAGGTCTACTCATCAAATATCGTAATGGATCAAATTTTGCTATGACAAAAGTTTTTTGACTAAGCATATAATGGCACAGTTTCTATGTAGAAAACACAATAGCTAAGCAAAGATTTTCTAAAGGAGTATAATGAGTTTCATAACTTACCAAAGTTCTTCTTATGTAATAAATAGCTCTCTCTTTCTTATCCTCATCATGTTGTGCAAGCATTGCTCCTAACACAAGTTCTAAGGTAGAAATATATAAAATAAAAGGATGCTCGGGCCTAGGAGGAACGAGCACTGGCGGTGTAAGAAAATATGTCTTAAGAGCTTCAAAGGCTTCTTGAAATTCCTCATCCCATTTGAAAAGGGTATCTTTCTTAAGTAACTTAAGAAAGGGTTGACATTTATCTACCAATTTATCAATGAAACGATGGATAGATTGGAGCTTACCTTGTAAACTTCTAAGTTCTATCAAAGTTTTTGGTGGTGGCATATCAATGATTACCTTGATTTTGATAGGATCTATCTCTATTCCTCGCATAGATACAATAAATCCTAATAATTTACCTGATTTCACTCCAAACACACATTTGTCTAGGTTTAAACGAACTTTGTATTCACAGAGTCTATTAAAGACTCATCATAAGTCAGGAATATGATCTTCCTCCTTAATAGATCGAGCTATGATGTCATCTACATAATCATGTAAAATATCATACATCATATCATGAAACACATATGTCATAGCTCATTGATAAGTTGCCCCTACATTCTTTAAACCAAAGGGCATTACTTTCCAATAGAAAGTCCCCCAAGGTGTAATGAAAGTAGTTTTAGGTTGATCTTCTGGTGCTATACGAATTTGATTATATCCTAAAAATCCATCCATAAGGGATAACATCCCACTTCCTACTATGAAATCAATAATTTGATCCATATTAGGAAGGGGAAAATCATCTTTGGGACATGCAACATTGATATCCCTAAAATCAATACATACTCTGATTTTAGTAGCCTCTTTTTTGGTTACTAGGATGACATTAGATATCCAATCAGAATAATCTATGGCTTGAATGAAATCAACATCTAAAAGTTTTTGTAATTCATATTTAACTAGCAAGGCTACTTTAGGATGCATTTTCCTAAGTTTTTGTTTTATAGGTTTAGCATCAGGATGAACCACTAAGTGGTGCATGACTATAGAAGGATCTAAGCTAGGCATATCCACATATGTCCATGTGAAGATATCAGGGTATTCTATAAGGAGTTCTGTGTATTTAATTTGTTCTTCTTTACTCAAGGTAGCTCTGATTTTAACCATGTGAGGATTGATTTCTATTCCAATATTAATTTTTAAGATATCTTCTACCAAAATATTCAAGTCCCTTTCAAATTTAGGAGGGGTAGGTGAAACACCCATTTCCTGAAGTTCTTCTAGGGATAGTTTGGCTAACTCTTCTTGTGTGGTTGTTGTGTGAACATGGGCTATACATGGGATAGACCCATCAAAGAAGAAACTATTCCTCATGACTTCTTCAAGGGGGATGTCAAAAAAGATATCTCCTTCTATACACTCATCTGGAGTGGCAATCATTTTTGGATGGACTATTGAAATCATATTGCAAGAAAACAAATGAGTTTTCTTTCTCTTCTTAATATTCATTAAATATTTTTGATTTTCTAAATATTCACCATATGTGATTAGGTGATCATCTTCATCAAAGGGAAAAGGTTGAGATTTCGTAGGAATATAGCCTATACCACATCGAGCAGGCCATTCCTCAACCTCAAAGGGTTCATGTATGCCATTTTCAAAATGACCCAAACCTTTACCTTTATAACCCATATCACACATAATTTGCTTTGATTTTATATATCTATTGGAGAAGTAACATTGAGCAAAATTATTCTCATCAAATGTAAAGCTCATTTGCTTAATGTTGATTTTATCGGGAGAACATCCTATAGAAATAAAAGTACAACTCCCAACATGATATATGTTTCCCCGTTTGTGAGGTAAACCTATCGTTCATGGGGATGGCGGTAATTGAGACAAGACAATGGAGTCTTGTACAACAAAATTAGCATGCTCTGTAGGTGCTAATATGGTGGATAAATCTGGTAAAGCCTCATCTATGAGAGGGTATGATGTAGAAGGATTATCAGTTTTAGAAGGTATAGGTGTGTCAGAAGAAGGTAAAGGTTCAATATTTGGGGAAGAAGACTTAGGAGGAATAGGAGTCAATGATGATAGAGCTAGAAAAAATGGAACATTAATGGGTTCCACCATTGCACACATTTCAAATGGTCTAGGGTCTCCATGAATGGTGACCAATTGATTTTTAAACTCGAATTTTACACACTGATGTAAAGTAGAGGGAACTACCCTCATTGCATTGATCCAAGGGTATCCTAGAAGGATGTTGTATGATGTTGGACAAGATACAACAAAAATAGATGTATCCAAAATTCTAGGACCAACTTGTAATGGGATAGATATCACACCACAAGCCTCTTGGATTTCATCATTAAAAGCTTTTATAATCATTTTAGTTCTTCTTAAATATTCATTTCTAAACCCAAACCTTTTGAAAAAGTCATAGGTGCAAATATTTAGAGATGAACCATTGTCAATCAATACCCTCTTAACACACACATCTCCAATTAATGTTGTTATGTATAAAGGATTATCCCTATGCATACTTTGAGGAGGTATATCTTTGTCATGAAAATCAATGTAGTCAACTCCTTGAGAGGCTACAACATTCACTACAATAGTTGGTTCTATGTCTTGAGGCACCATCATTTGACTCAAGGTATTCATTAATTCTTCTCTATGAATCGATGAAGTCCTAAGAAGGTCAAGAAGGGAAATCCTAGTTGTCGTATTAGCTAGTTGTTCATTGATATCAAAAGGAGCTTTTTGTTGAGGTCGAATTACATTATTCCCCTTATAAGGTGGTTTTAGAACAAAATGTGGTTGATCCACATCATTTGGTTGAGTTGTAGGTAATTGAGTTTGAGAATTTTGAGCTTGAGCTTGTTGTCTAGTAATGGCTCCAACTGTAGCCACAATGTTGCTTGATTGATGTGGAATAGAAAAATCATCTTGAATAAGTTGTGATCTAGCATTTGATGTTTGTTCTATGGGAAGAAGTTGTTGTGAAGGATGGGTTGTTATCATTCTTGGAAATGGTTCCTCAAAAACTAATAAATCTGTAATAGGTAGAATTGGTCTTGATTCATCTTCTAAACTATTAGAATGAAAGGAACTAATGTCTACTTTAGATTCTATTTCACTTTCTATATGTTCAAAATATGAGGATTGTAATTTTCTTCCTTGAAATTGCTCAATTGTGACAATGGATTGAGTAGGCACAAATGAAGTTTGTGGGAGTTGTGATGGTAAGTGACTACTAACCATTCCCACATAACATGTTGGATGAGGCACACTCTTATAATCTAGCTGATTCATAACTTCCTTACCATGATTTGGTAATGGATTTTGGAAGATGTCTAGATTTTGATTAGCATTTTGTGCTTGTTGCTTTTGTGGGTCTGTTGGTGGATTAGGATTTGGTGGAGGATTTTCCACTCCCAATTTTCCATTATCAATCAAGTCTTGCACCAAGTGTTTTAATCTTCTACAAGTGTTGGTTGGATGTCCATCAACTTGATGGAAATCACAATGTTGGTCTGGTCTATACCAAGGTTGAGAGGTGTCAGGTTGTCATATCTCTAGCAATTTTATCAAGCCTCTTTCTACCAATTGTGGTAAGACCATTGTCAAAGGTTGATTTAATCTTGTGAAATTCTATTGTGGAGGTTTTTGAGGTGCTTTTAACACAAAATTCTTTGTGGTTTCTATGGTATTAACATTTGGAGGAGGTCTATTATCTGTGACCCCATCTCCTACCACATGTTTGTTCTTGTATTGATTTTTAGATGATTTATCCTCATCCTTATTTTTAAGTTGTCCTCTTCTGATAAGGGCTTCTTCTACCCTTCTTTCCAAGTCTATAGCTTGATCAAAGGAGGTTATGGTAGTAGTAGCTAACTCATAGGATAATTGTTCTTGTAAATTTCCAATGAAAATTTCTAACATTTCTCTTGGAGGTAAAGCAAAATGTAATTTGCCTAAAAATTTTCTCCATCGAGCTAGAAATTCTATGAAACTCTCTTCTTTCCCTTGTTTTAGGTTGTACAAATCCTTAATTATGACATGTCTTTCTATATAGGCACCAAATTGATGTACAAACAACTCCTCAGTTTCTTCAAAGTTTCTTAAGGAGTGTGTTGGCAATTGATAATACCATTCCAAGGCCATACCTCCTAAAATTTTTGGGAATATTTTTAATAGCAACATGTCATCATATGCAATGTCATGGCAAGTGGTCCTAAACATGCGAAGATGCTCAATCGGATCTTTGATCCCCTTATAAATCGGTAAAATTGGCATGGGGAAGCGTTTAGGATATGGTCTAGCGGTAACAAAAGGATCTAGTGGTTGGTTACACATTTCCTTATAGTTGTATGTAGGGTGATAAGGGTCTATTTGATCTAATCATGAAGCTAATTTTTGAACTATAGCTTCAAGATGATGTGGTTGCCCATTATGCTTATTTTGTGTTGCTATGTTTGCATAGGGAGGATAATATGTATGTTGTGTTGCCGCATAAGGTGTTGAAATAGTAATACTGTTATGCATAGGATTTGAAGTTGGAGGGTTTGTGAGCTTATAAGGAGGTATATTTTGTTGCAAAGTTGGTTGAGAAGAAGTCTGGATTTTCACATTTTTATTTTTTGGGATGTTGAGGCTTGAATAAATTGAGTGTTAAAATATTGTGAAAGAAAGTTATTGTTGGTAGAAGAAGAAGGTTGTTTTTGGGTAGTAGTAGTGGTTGCAAAAATAGGTTTATGTTGTGATGCCATAGTTGTTTGAACTTGGGTAGTACCTAAGGAATGATCATTATGAGTGGCAGGTTGTAATGGAGGAATATTATCACTCGCATATGTCTCTGGCTGTGGGTGAAGTCGGAAAGCTTCTTCTAAAGCTGCTTCCATTGTAAAATCACCCCTTTTAAGTTGGTCTTCTACTTCAAAGGCATTAGCGATAGCTAACCGATTATGATTTAGGAATTCATAGAAGTGTTGCACAGATTCAAAATGAATGTCCCCTTGAGGTCCCATTTTAGGGTCAAAAGGGTCGACTATTTCGTCTTCCTCATTTTGTTCTATTTGTGCAACTTGTTCTTCCTGAACTTCTTCTATTTCAGTTTTGGTATTAGGGTTTTCATTATCTGACTCCCCTTCAAAGCTGGTTGCCACTTCTTTACCATTCCTTAAGGTTTTAGGCATCTTGTTGTGTTGTTTTGTTTTTTTTGATACTACTCATATTTTTTTTTTGTTTTTGTTTTAAATCAAACTAAAAGGCTTATCTACCTAAATATTTACAATATTTAGTGTAATAAAACTAAGGTGATTTTACTCTTCTTGAAAGAGCTTATAAATATCATTGATGGGCTCTAGGTCTTCAAGGTTCATGAAATGTTCCTCTTCGAAGATAAAGTTCTCTTTTAAAAGAAGGATGAAGTGAATGAGAGTGATATTCTTAGTTTTAGAAGTAGGAGGTTGAAACTGGAGCTCATGGTAAAAATATCTAAAAAGGACTGCTCTAGGTGCTTTGTGATAGCATCTTTTTTGTTCAAAGGCTATCTCTTTCTCTTCTAAGTTTTCTAGGAATTTGTGGATGACTACAGATTCTTCAAAGTAACTTTCCCATGGGTAAATTGTGGAGTGGATGCTAGCCCTTTTGTTCGCTAGCCAACGTTCACAACTCCTCTTAATTTCAAAATAGGTGGAATAGTAATCTGCACCTAAGGCCTTTGTTATGTCTATCCTTTTAATTTGTTTCAACTCCTCAGCTCTTCTCTTAATGAGATCAAAATTCTGCCACAAATCTCCCCAATTTTCCCTATTACTCCTAAAGAGGATATCAACTTCTTTTTCTATGAGTTCCTTTCTAAGGTCGATAAGGGAAAATTATTTAACACTAGTGTCCACCATTTAAAAATATTTCTAGATTTTTTTTTTTTTTAAAAAAGTAAAAATAAGAAGACAAAAAGAAAACAAGAGTTCTTTTTCTAACTAAAAGTTTTTCTTCAAACCATTTTGCAAGTTGTAGGCCAAGTTAACTCATTTTGATTAGGATTTTCACCTGGATGCCCACATGCAGATGCTTGGTGATGAAGTCCAAGCCATGATGAAGCCCAAGTTCTACCAGTCCTCACCTAGTTCACCATGGGTAGTGATACACCTCAAAAGAGATGCATGCTATTTTCCATGGCTATGATGGTTGTTGGACCGACCTCATTTTAAATCTTGATTAAAGGTTTCAAGTTTTTTGGGTATAGGTGAAAGGATTATCCCTTTCTGAAGGCTCGTAAACCTTCACTGTATATCCCATTGTTTTCGGACCAATCGAAGCTACGAAAGAGTTCATCGGATGTGGTTCTTTTTAGGGAAAATGATGTAAAAATGAAAAATAAGTGATTCGGTTCATTAAAAATTATCTGATTTATATGACTTAATCTAAGGCACACAAGCTTAAATGATATTTTTTAGTTTTTTTTTTTAAACAAAGAAAAAGCAAAATTTCAAAATGAGGGTGTTTTCACGTCGGGTTCACCAAAGAATGTAGACCCAAAATTTTTGCACCCCTTTCTTCCAGGCTAATGGATCCACGCCTAAAAGGGGGAGGGAAAATGATGTATCTACACCTCGGATGAGAAGCACTTGAGTTGTGCTCTCCTTGGTGTTTGTCGATGAATTGGGTGGGGTTCACCAGGAAACACTTTCTGTGGTGGTTTCCATGCCTAGGTAAGGTGGATGTTTGTTGAATTCTTTTTATGTGCATACACCTAGGGTTTGGCCAAAATGCAACTATTGCCTAGCTATATGCATTTCAAATTTTGATGAAAACAAAGTATACAGATTCTAGCTAGAAAGCTTTGTAAATCTAACTATGATGCAAATGATTTTGTAGATATTGAAAGCAAAGGATGAGATTTATGCTAGCATGTTGTTTTTCTTTTCGTTTTGTGTTTTATGTTTCTTTTAACTTAATGTACTAGATGAGTGTCGTTTAATTCATCATTTGATCATTATTTATCAATCCGGGCAGGTGTCCTAAGGCTGATTTACTATAGTCAATTCAAGCGTGTGTAAGACACTCCATTCAGAAAATGGCTTTATTGGTAGAACAGTTAATGTTTGCTGTGGGTTCTTCTGTCACTCTAAACCCTATAACTTGAAAGGAAACTAAATTATGCTTGCTGAAATAAAACTACATAAATGAAATGACAGTGAAAGAAACCTATTTACTCTTGCTGAATCTGAAAATGCACTCAAAAACTAAAGTAAAATTGCTGAAATGAAAGTTGCTGAAATTAGAATTGCAGAAAATAAACTTAACTATCTTGCAAAATAAAAGAACAGATCTAGAAATAAACTCAAAATGAAAATGTAACTACAAATTCTAAAACTGGAAATAAATTCAAGCAAAATAAGAAAATGCAGAAAAATGACAAGTTTCCCGCTATTCTCGCTGCAGTACTAATTAAACAAGAAAACCTCGATATGAACCTTCTTCTCGCTCCCGGGAGTGGCCCTTGCTCCCCGGTTCGTAAGAAGGTGAAGAAGTAGCTCCGGTGTTCTACCTAATCACTCCTTCAATCATAAAATAAAATTGATAAAAACCGCACTTTTTATTGATTTAAAAACATGCAGAAAAATTCTGCATATTATTGCTACATAAATCTGATTTCACAATATTCATAATTACACTAATTGCAATCCTAATTCTTCCTACATAGCTCAACCCGGATGGGAGCCACTTATTTATATTAAAAATAGCTAAATCAGATGTGGAATGATTCAAATTCGGCATTTTAGGAATGTCGTTAAAACCGCATTCCTAAAATGCGTAATATGGTTACATATGAAATCTATTCATTGCACACTTGCTAGAGGTCTTCTCGCATTGAAAAAGATGCATAACAGATTTACATAGCTATCCCTATCATTCTCCTGCAATTTGTTGTCTTTCCTGAGCTGTTTTGGTCAAAACTGTGCATTTCCTGTTATTCCGGAGTAGTCCTGTTATTCCGGAGCAGAATCCCTATTTTTTCCAGAGCAGCGCCAGAATGACTGTTTTCAACACTGTTTGCGGTTCTTTGGCCGAGCATTGGGTGGACCAGACTTATAAGTCTTTCAATAACCTGGTCACACGCTTTCCTAAGTTGAATTTGACCAAATCCCAAGCCTTGCAAATCTGGCTGGAATTTGTCCAAGTCAAAACAAATAAAAATAGCTTTTGCACAACTTTGCAGCTTTGACCTGTTTTTAGTGCTATTTTCTCGCATTTGACAACTTCGGAGTGCATGATATGAATGATATATATTCCACACGTGATTGCACTTAACATATTTCACAATAAATCATTATTTATCAACAAAACTTATGCAGAAAATACAGAAAATTAGTAAAAACAGAATATTATGCTTCTAAACAGTCAAATATGTAAATAGTAGTAAATATTGCATTTCATCAGCAAAATTAACATTAAAACATATCAAAAAGGTCTACTAAGGATGTCCAAAATAATAAAAAATGAGGCAATATTTGGCCTCATCATCCCCCCCAACTTATTCTGATGCATGTCCTCATGCATTCTGTGAGGCTACAATAGAACAGAGATCCTTGTCCATAACTCTTTCTTGGTAGCTGAACTTTGGACCAGGAATCTTGTAAAACCCTCTGATTTCTTTTATCTGCTTGAGCCATGCCTGAAACTGATCGTCTGGCTGGGGGTCTTCATCAAAAAACCATGGAACAGGGGTGATTACAATAGGCAATCTGTATCTTAATCCTATCCACTGATGTTGCAACTGCTGAATAACTTGCATGATACCTTCAGCTCTTCTTTTTGACCACTGCAAGTTATTGGGGGAGATAGGTTCTTTCTTCTGCAAGGAAAGAGGTAACTCACCCCAACGATTTCTACAGGCTACTAAGGCACTATTAAAATGTTGGTGAATAAAATTTTGAACATCAACTAAACATCTCTCGAAGATTTGTTTCATAAAGTTTTCTCACCTTTTCTTCTCTCATCATAGTGAAATGTTGATTGGCTGCACCCCTGTAATCACCATGCATTGGCCTCAGATACAGTGCTGCATTTGCCTCATTATCCTTAATCATCTGCTTCTGTTGTTCCCAATATTCCTGATTTTGCAGAGTGGACAGGAAAGCTCTTAACTGAATATCCCCTGTAAAAATGTGAGGTAGGAATGTGTCATCCTCGTGCATAAAGAAATTATGTAGGAATAACTCACACAACAGATTTTTCTCGTTCGTTAGGTGTGCAGTAGGTATCCACAAATTCTTCAGGATTTTCCATTTTGTATGGCAAATTAGAGTGGATTCTCATAATTTGCCAACGGATAAATCTTTCCCTAAGGATTAAGGTGTAAAACCTTGCAGGTCTTCTGCACTGGACTAAACACTCTGCATTCTGACAGAGATCCTGCACTTGGTTTTTCAATTTGGTTATTTCTGCCTCTTTAGCCTCACATTTTTCCTCCAAAGGTTTCAAAGCTAAAACCTTTTCTTCCAACCTTTGGCATTTCATCATCCACTTTGATAAATCCGCATTATATTCCTCAAGTGGAACCATAAGGGGATTGCGAATAGTGCCGTCGCATTTGAGGAACAATATGAACTCGTACTTCTTTATCGCTCATGTCAATCCCGACGTAACTGCTTGTGTTTCCTTTTCTTCTATTTCTCGCCATAGGTAATTCAGTTTGAATTCCCATGTCCTGTGTGACTATGAGAGGTTCATATAGTTCTATATCTGCAGCAAGAATTGAGGAGATCGAAGTTGTTCCCTGTCCCCGTTTCTCCTTCAATATCCATTATAAGTTCTTCCCTGATTGGTGATTCTACTGCCTGTGCAGCTGTTGCTAATTCCAACAAGATGTCAGCCATTTGAGTGTCATGTATACTTTCATCAAGTTGTGGCTCTAAAGATGCAATTTTTGCTTTTAAACCTGCCACTTCTTTTTGCAACATTGCAATCATTTGATCTTTTTCTAAAATAGAAGCTTCACACTTCTCTATCCATCCCGTTTGTGTTTTTACCACACTTCTTGTCATCAATAGTCGCAGCTTGGATATCTTCTTCTTCCTCCTCGCTTCTTCTTCTCGTTTCTGATTTTTCTCCCGTCTCCCGACTCTTCTTCCGCCTCTTCCCCGAGAATCGGAATCGAATAATCCACCAAGATCACTGCAGGGCTGGATTTAGGTTCTGTTGATTCTACAGGTTCTGGTGATTCTCGAGGTTCTGGCTCGTCTGCTACGCCTCTTGACCTCCTTGGTCAAATGATGTTGTATCCTTTTGAAGTCTTGCAGACCTTCGTAAGGTTTGAACAGGAGATTTTATTTTTCCTGTTTTGGGCATTTTCTCGAACAGCCTTCTTCTCGGTTCTCGCATCATCGTAGCTATTGGACCGCAACACAGCTTACGTCTCGCTGAAAATGACACTTTTCTCGTTTTTTAGCAGTAGTCTATTTTAGCATGCTTTTCTCTTTGCCTTCTAGTTCTAGAAGAGGGAGGTCCCCGTGGAGAGGATGAACCCGCTTCTTGGACAGCACTCGCTTCAACCACCGGCTCGGACCTAGGGCTTTCAACTTGTTCTGCAGACTTAGGGCTTTCAACTTCTTCTGCTTCATCTGCAAATGCATGGCTTCTAGTTTCGTCCCATGGAGCAAAGAATCTGTCAAAGCTCTGTAAATTACCCCTAAAGTGATGTTTACAAATTATTTTGATCAAACCATGATGCCTAGGGGTTCCTTTTCCTTCCTGATATTTCTTGGCCATAGTTTTTAAATCTTCATAAAAATACAGGGGAAAATTAACTTGGAATTCAGGGTTTGTGTGGCCATATCTCAAATAAATTAAAATCTTCATATGATGCCCTGATAAAACAGCGTACTGACCTTCACAAGTGATAAATCTAATCATCCATTCAGCTACTTCATCCCAAGGAGATTCCAGACTTTCCCTTTTAACTCCTTTACAAACATTTTTGCTCATGACATATTCAATCGGTTTATCATTTTCTCGCCCTAAACCGGTTGGCCAATTCACTTAAGGTATTTCTAGCTATTTTCCCAAGATTAATTCCTTGCAAAGGAAATTCAGTAATTTGGCTCAAAATGTCTGGAGTTACCTGGATTGTCATGCCATTGATGTTGATTCTGTTGTTTCTGAAGGTTCGTGCAAATTCTGCAGCCAACCCTTCGGAGTTCCCATCAAATTTCTGCAGAAACGGCATCAAACCAGCATCGGTGAAAATCTGCAGCAGCATGGAATTTTCTAGTATGAAACTGGCATTTTCTGGTTCGCTCCTGTTCTTCCTACCGCCCATTTTTCCTTGTTCTATTTGCAACTATGTTTCGAAAGCGCTGGAATGACAGTCTTAGCATGCATGCACTGGAATGACAGTTCTATCGTACATGCATTGGAATAATAGTTTGTGCACCGGAACAGAGCATGTAAAACCGACTTGTTAATTCATTATTTTAAAAACCGGTGGAATATGCTGACAACGCGAAAAAAATTAATGCCAATGCAGATTTCACGATTACGGTTTGCTGAGTTGGCATTCATGCATTTGATGTGAATTTTTCAAGGCAAACAAAATCTGTTTTCGGTGTGCTTTGAAGCGTGTGCCATGATTACGCGTATCACGAAATTATGATATCTAAATATTATAAATTTCGAAAATCACGTGTTCCACAATCGTTTGCCACGTGCCCCTGCATGAATTTTTTTAAGAAACGTCAACTTATTCCGATGCACTGCGCACATGTCGTTATTTTGTCGTTCCGGAGCATATCTGTCAATTCTCATTCCGGAGCACAACTGTCATTACCCATTCCAGAGCACAACTATTACGGAGCTTTTGCTGTTCCGAAGCAGTGGTTATTCGGAAGCAAACTTCATTCTGAAGCATATGTCATTCCGGAGCATATGTCATTCCCCCCTTTTCATTGACTAATTTAGACATCCCCAATTTAAACCTTATGAATGCTTTAAATGCTAATCAAGTGAATCTATACATTATGTACTTTAACTATTTACAATATTTAAAATGTAAAGAAACACATACCTGTCTTGACTACCTTTCTACATTTCATACAATTGATTAGCTTTGTCGTTTGTCTCGCCGACAAGTGCAAGAATGTAATCCCGAAAAACACAAACAAAATGGGTGATGGCAATGACAACAAGCAGTGAATGACAATGGCGGAAAATGTATGGTGATGGAATGAATGGCGATGGAATGGATAGTGATGAAATGGATGGTGATGGAATGGGACTTAGTAAACATGCCAGATAACTGGTTTTCATGTAAACTAAATGTTTTTTTTTTTTTTTTCGACAAAAACTATACTATCGCTGCTTTAGTGGAAGAAGGGAATTCTTCCATTAAATGCACATCCAAGTGCTCTATTTGTTTTAAAAATTCATTTTTAGTTAGTGGCTTATGGTAAATCCGGAGACGATGTCCATTAACCACTAACTTCCTTCGCGAATCATCAATTGGTGAGAGACGAACTGCTCCATTCGAGAAAACCTCTTCAACTGGTATGGTCCAAGCCACCTTGTTTGCAACTTCCCAGGAAAATATTCATAACGAGAGTCAAACAATAATGCCCAATCCCCTTGCCGGAATTTTCGTTCTTGGATATGCTTATCATGCCAGATTTTACGTTGTGCTTGAATTATCTCGTTCTGATGCAAAGCGTCTCTTCGTATTTCATCCAATGCATTGAGTTGCAGGATCCGGTCCTTTTGTGCCTGTGACAAATCAATACCAACTTCCAAAGCAGTTCGAAGAGTTAGTAATTCAAATTCAATGGGCAAAAGGGGTTTTTTACCATAAACCAATTCAAAAGGGGTAAATCCCGTAGTGGATTTCCAAGTAGTGTTATAAGCCCAAATTGCTTCAGGTAACCTTTCTACCCAATTCCTTCTATGAACTCGCTACAGCTTTGGTCAATATTTTCTCTAATTCCCTATTTGTCACTTCAACTTGACCATTGGCCTGTGGATGATAAGGAGAGGACTTCCCGTGCTTGATTTCATATAATTTTACAAAGGCTTCAACAACCTTTGAAATAAACCGAGGTCCTTGATCGAAGTAATAGACCGTGGGGCTCCAAATCGCAGAAAAATCTGTGAATACGTAAAATCAGCTACTTTGTCTTCTCGGGCATGCTTAAAGGCACGGAGCTTCTCGCCCATTTGGTTACATAATCAACACATACTAGGATGTGCACCTTCCCTTGGGAGGGTGGATCAATAGGTCCTACAAAATCTAACCCCCACCTCTCAAACGGTTCTACACCTAATTGAGGTCGTAGAAGGCATTTCATTTTTGAAAGTAGGCTTACCCATTCTTTGACATGCATCACAATTTCTAATATACCTTTTTACATCTTTATGCAATGATGGCCAGTAGGTAACCAAGACCCAAAATCTTTCGAATGGTATGTTTTATCGAATAATGCCCTCCCGAAGGTTCATCATGACAGCTCTCAAAATGTCATATATCTCATCCTTACGAACACACCCGCGTAAAACATGATCAGGACTCGCATTTAAACAATATTCCTTTTATCCATTCAAAAGAAGAGCTTTGCTTGATTAACTACTTTTTTTGTTTTGAGGTAAAATGAAGTGGAATCTTCCCTGTAGCTAAATAATTAGCTATATCCGCAAACCATGGAGTTTGAACAGAGACAAGCAAACAATTTTTCATCAGTGGAATGCGTCTTCAACTAGTTCTTCGCTTCGCATTTGGCAATCTTGACAAGAAATCTGCCACTACATTAGCCTTTCCTCGGTCTATTTACTATAGTAATATCAAATTCCCGCAAGTAAAATCAACCAACTGAATAATTCGTGCACTAACCAAAGGCTTATTCATCAAATATTTGATAGCAAAGATGATCTCGTATGGATGAATACAGTGGTATCCCGTGATATAGTGTCGAAACTTGTTAATGGCATATACTATAGCTAAGAATTCCTTTTCGCTTGTAGTGTAATTCTTTTCAGCTCCCGTCAAGTTTTTGCTAATATAATAAATGGCATAGTGTTGTCCATTTTCAATCTGCCCTAGTGCGGCTCCAATAGCAGTATTGGAGGCATCACTCGAATATGAAAGGGCAGCCCCAGCTAGGGTCCTCTTAGTACTCGGCGGACCGGTTAGCTTTTCTTTCAAAGCTTCAAAGGACTTGTGGCAATCATCGCACCATACAAATTCAGAATCTTTCATTAATAATGCAAACATTGGATTAGCAATGGTACTGAAATCGCAATGAATCTGCGATAAAAGCCAATATGTCCTAAGAAACTACGGACATCAGTTTGAGATTTCGGAGGAGGAAGACTCTTGATGACCTCTACTTTCTTAGGATCAACCTTAATACCGTGAGCAGAGATATGATGTCCTAAAACAATTCCTTCCTCCATCATCAAGAAACATTTTTCAGGATTAAGAGATAAATGATATGCTTCACAGCGTATTAGAACCTTTTCAAGTTGCTTTAATGTATACTCAAATGTGTCACCAAACACTGTGAAATCATCCATGTAAATCTCTACACTCTCATTGGTTAAATCAGAAAAGATGGCCAAGACAGCTCGTTGAAATGTTGCTGGTGCATTACATAATCCAAAGGGTAATACTCTATAAGCAAATGTCCCCCAAGGACATGTGAAAGTTGTTTTTTCCTGGTCTTCTGGTGCCACTTGGATCTGGTTATACCCACTAAAACCATCCAGAAAATAGAAATATTTCTTACCAAAGAAGAGTGTCCAAAGACTTGGTCTATAAAGGGTAATGGAAAGTGGTCCTTGTGTGTGACTTTGTTTAATTCCCTGTAATCCACACACACTCGCATCTTTCCATTCTTCTTAGGCACAATAACTAATGGAGAAACCCATTGACTGTCTGAAATTGGATAAATGAATCCTACTTCCAACAATTTTTCAATTTCTTCTTTAACAATGTCTTTTAAAGCAGGATTCATACGTCTCTGCGGTTGTCTAACTGGTTTGACATCCTCAGTGTATATCCTATGTGTGCATACATCATGGTGGATTCCAACCATATCCGTATAATTCCAAGCAAAAGCTTGAACATGTTTCTACAAAACAAGAAATAGTTTGGCTTCTTGATCGTCAGTCAACCAACTGTTAACATTTACAGGTTTTCCTGGTTGAATTTCAATTTGCTTGACTCCGGGATAAAAAGAGTTAACATGTTCATATTTGCTGATCAAAGCATTTAAAGGACAATGATGTGGTTGCAGATCATGAAATACTCTTGATTCTGAGTTAAATGCAATACCTGATGGAAGCATTGGCATAGGACAGGTGAAAGAAGTCAAAAGATGATGATGCCACCCATGTGGCAATGTAAAGGAAATTTCATGAAGTGGAATAGATGGTAAATGTTAAGCAACTTGTTCATCATCTTTCCATAATAGGCGATTGACCAGAACTTGATCATCCCTGAGGCCTTCTTCATGCAATGTATTCACCAAAACTGTTTCATGTTCAAAAATTTCTCTCTCTGGTGAATTCAATTCTTCAATATGTTCCTGTACTACAATGGTGGCAAGGGTAACAAGAGGCTCCTGTTCTTCATCGGACTCAGGATACCATAACTGTCCAGAAAATTTAGATGATGGTTTAGCAGGTGGATACAAAGAAATTTTCTTAAGATCTACTCCATTTGAAATAGTCATTTCTCCTGATCTACAGTCTATGAAAGCAGCTGCAGTAGCAAGCCAGGGTCGTCCCAGGATGATAGGATAGCCATTAGCTGTACTCCTAGGTTGTAATACTAGGAAATCTACAGGGTATTCCCAAGAAGATACTTCAATGGGAACATCCTCCAAAAGTCCTTCTGGTTTGGCAACTGACCTATCTCGCCATTTCCAAAACCGTAGTCGTAGGACTCAAATCGTTGAGCTGCAATTTCTGCATAATATCTTTGGTCATGACATTAATTGCAGCTCCTAAATCAATAAGTACATTGGGAATTTGAACCAATCCTACAGTAATGGTGATTACCGGACTTCCTGGATCACCATATTTGGGAGGTACTAATTTCCTACAGAGAAGATCAACCAACTTTCCATCCACTTGTACAGTTTGTGGAAAGGCTTTCTTCTTCTTGCCAGGTTTCCTTATGCATAAATCCTGAATGGTTTTCTTAATCAATGGTACATCCTTGATTGCCTGCAACAGAGGAAGTGAGATTGACATTTTCTTTAATTCTGTGATTAACTCTGATTCATGGGTAGTGATGGGATGATCAAACCTTTCAAGAAATGGTAAATCCGATGTGACACGTTCGCATTTTCTTTGTAAGTTTTCTGCATTCTTTTGCTCTGATTGTATTTTTTCTGGACTTGAAATTTCTGGAATTTCTTCAACTGTAGGTGGAGCAGGGTCAGGTAAGACCTTCCCTGAGCGTAATTGGATGTTACCACAGTCAAGTACATGAACTGCAACAGTATCTTCAGACTCAGCCTCATAAACAGGGGCCGCTTGTCTGACATTATTGGGGTTAGTCACAGGCTGAGCCGGGAGTGGAGGTTGTCTTACTGGTTGTGCTTGTTGATGTTGTGTTCTTCCCTAAAAATTTGGATTAGGAGCTGGCAGCAAATTTTGAGTTTGGCCTTGATACCTTTGTTGTCCTTGATGGGACTGATATTGCTGGCTTTGATAAGGTTGATATTGTTGTGGTGGAAATGGTTGTCCTTGATATTGTTGTCCCCATCTTTGTCCTTGTTGTGTCCATTGTGGAGGCATGGTATGCCAAGGTGGGTTCATCCATCCGCATTGTGACCAATCTGGAGGAGCTGTCCAAGGTTGGTTCCAAGGTTGTGCAGAAGCTTCTGCTCGTCCCCATGGCATATTCATATTCCAAGGAGATTGTCCCCAGCTTGGAAATCTAGGAGCATTGGGATATTGTGCATAACCACCACCAGGTCTTTGCCCAATAGCATTGAGTTCTTCTGCTTGGGTGCCCAAAACAGATTTTAGATGAGGCAACAAAGGGCATTTATCTGTTGAATGTTCCTTGGAACAAATTCCACAAATAGAAGTTTTGTTTAGGGGGCAATCCTGCAAGGCATGCTTACTCCTACACCTTGGGCAATAAATTGCTAAAGGTGGTGTAGAATTATTTCTTGTGTTTTTCTCACCTAATGCAGTATTAAGTTGAACAAGGATATCGCTTTTAAATTGGCCATTTCCTCCATCAACTCTTTCATACCATTATTGCCAAGATTCTTTTTCTTTCTTCGGTGATGTGTACGGGAATAATTTTTGCATAACTCCACAATCTCATCAAGGTCAAGTTGATCTATGTCTCCTTTTCCCATTAAATCTAACACTTCCCTAGATTCATCCCGTAATCCTCTTAAGAGAATAGGCTTTAAGAAATCAGGCTCTACAAAGACCACACCTCTTTTGGACAAAGGCAAAGCGATCAAGATAATCTTCTAAACTCTCATCCTCTTCTTGCTTGATCCTAAACAACTCATCTTTCCCTCGTTTCTTACTCTACAATAATCCCGATATTTATTTAAGAATGCAGTCTCCATCTCATTCCAGGTAGTAATTGAGTTAGGTTCAAGATTGCTCATGAACCATCGGAGAGCAGCGTCCTTAAGTGTAGAAGGAAACAACTTCAATTTCTGATTATCATTTATGTAGTCATAAGTCTGACATAACACTTTGAATTCAAACAGAAATTGATCAGGATCTTCTCACAGTCAGCCTCCCTAAAGATTGGCAATATAGATGGGGAGATTGTTTTCATGGGGGCATCTAGAAGTGGATCCAACCGAATAGGATATTCAAAAGTTTTAGGAGCATCATCAGGATCAACATATCCTCCTCCTGCTGCCGCTGCAGCCATAGTTGTCTTCTTTCTAAAGGATGCTGGAAATAGTTTAGTCGTAGGGGAGTGTTTAGCAGCTAGTGCTTCAAAAAGCTCCTTTTCTAATTTTGCCAACAATTCTTCTGATGAAGAAGGTATGTCTGGCTTTTCCTCGTTGATGTCAAATGAAGGCAATTCTTCATCAGACCGAGTAGGTCTCTTTGGTGGCTCAGAGCCACTCCGGATAAACCTCCCTGTCGTCTCTCAGCCTATGCATTCATGCACATTTACTAAACAGACTGTAGAATTTGCAAGAACTATTTTCTGTATCCAGCCTACAGTTCTTGACCTACTTAGATTTGACTAACAACACCATGATCCCCGGCAACGGCGCCAAAAATGATGAGTGTCGTTTAATTCATCATTTGATCATTATTTATCAATCCGGGCAGGTGTCCTAAGGCTGTTTACGATAGTCAATTCAAGCAGGTGTAAGACACTCCATTCAGAAAATGGCTTTATTGGTAGAACAGTTAATGTTTGCTGGGGGTTCTTCTGTCACTCTAAACCCTATAACTTGAAAGGAAACTAAATTATGCTTGCTGAAATAAAACTACATAAATGAAATGACAGTGAAAGAAACCTATTTACTCTTGCTGAATCTGAAAATGCACTCAAAAACTCGAAGTAAAATTGCTGAAATGAAAGTTGCTGAAATTAGAATTGCAGTAAAATAAACTTAACTATCTTGCAAAATAAAAGAACAGATCTAGAAATAAACTCAGAAATGAAAATGTAACTACAAATTCTAAAACTGGAAATAAATTCAGCAAAATAAGAAAATGCAGAAAAATGACAAGTTTCTCGCTATTCTCGTCGTAGACGTAATTAAACAAGAAAACCTCGATATGAACCTTCTTCTCCTCCCGGGAGTGGCCCTTGCTCCCCGGTTCATAAGAAGGTGAAGAAGTAGCTCTGGTGTTCTACCTAATCACTCCTTCAATCATAAAATAAAATTGATAAAAACTGCACTTTTTATTGATTTAAAAACATGCAGAAAAATTCTGCATATTATTGCTACAGAAATCTGATTTCACAATATTCCGAATTACACTAATTGCAATCCTAATTCTTCCTACATAGCTCAACCCATATGGGAGCCGCTTATTTATATTAAAAATAGCTAAATCGGATGTGGAATGATTCAAATTCGTGCATTTTAGGAATGTTGTTAAAACTGCATTCCTAAAATGCATAATATGGTTACATATGAAATCTATTCATTGCACACTTGCTAGAGGTCTTCTGCGTTGAAAAAGATGCATAACAGATTTACATAGCTATCCCTATCATTCGCCTGCAATTTGCTGTCTTTCCTGAGCTGTTTTGGTCAAAACTGTGCATTTCCTGTTATTCCGGAGCAGTCCTGTTATTCCGGAGCAGAATCCCTATTTTTTCCAGAGCAGCGCCAGAATGACTGTTTTCAACACTGTTTGCGGTTCTTTGGCCGAGCATTGGGTGGACCAGACTTATAAGTCTTTCAATAACCTGGTCACACGCTTTCCTAAGTTGAATTTGACCAAATCCCAAGCCTTGCAAATCTGGCCGGAATTTGTCCAAGTCAAAACAAGTAAAAACAGTTTTGCACAGACTTTGCAGCTTTGACCTGTTTTTAGTGCTATTTTCTCGCATTTGACAACTTCGGAGTGCATGATATGAATGATATATATTCCACACGTGATTGCACTTAACATATTTCACAATAAATCATTATTTATCAACAAAACTTATGCATAAAATACATAAAATTAGTAAAAACAGAATATTATGCTTCTAAACAGTCAAATATGTAAATAGTAGTAAATATTGCATTTCATCAGCAAAATTAACATTAAAACATATCAAAAAGGTCTACTAAGGATGTCCAAAATAATAAAAAATGAGGCAATATTTGGCCTCATCATGTACTAGATGCAACATGATGTAACTAAATTCCTATTTTTGTCTTTTCATTCTTTGGAGATTTTTAACAAATGTAATTGATTTAAAAATTGATATAGCTAAGTTTATATTTTGCTCTTTTATGTTTTTCAAGACTAGTATGATTGATATAAAATAGTGCAATTGAATCTATGTTTTTGATCTGTTCCTTTTGAGTTTTTCAACTAATATGATTAAATGTAAAATATCATGTAATTAAATCTATGTTTTTGATCTTTTCTTTTGAGTTCTTCAACTAATGTGATTGATGTAAAACAATGCAACTAAGTTTGTATTCTTTGATCTTTCCTTTTAATTTTTTCAACTAGTAGGATAAATGCAAAATATGGTGCAACTAAGTCTATGTTCTTTTTGTATTTTATTTTTCTTTCTTTTGTTTTATGCAAATGCTTACTAATCAAATAAATATGAAGTTAAAGTGTAGAGAAACTAAGGAAAATCAAGTTTATATCCTTACCTGATCTGGATATCTACAACCAGACACTTTTTAGGTTTGTTAGAGCAAAATCAAATTGTTCTAAATCTGTTAGGATGAATTTAGATCTGTTAAAATCTGTTCAAACCTACAATTTTCACAACAAAACACTAGAATTTACAATTAGTGGTGGGGTATATGCTTAGGCCACAATAAACTATGATCTGTGACAATCAAATCCCCTTAGTTTTTTTAGTAAATCATAAATGAAATAATGGATCAATATATTTAATGCAAAACATATAAAATTTGATGATTAAAAAGCAATGATAGTAGTGAATATAGTAAAGTAATAAGGTTTCAAGGGATTAGAATGCAAGTATAAATCAGTATTGATAAACCTTTAATCTAGATCTTGCCCCCAACATGAGTCTGTGTAATTTTGGGTGTCTTTAGCAAATTTGGATGGCTTCAAATTCATTCAAATCTGCAATGGTTAGATATAAAACCTACAATGATCAAATTATGAATTTTGCAGTATAATTTTGGGTTTCATCAGTGAATTTGGATGCATTTGAATTCATCAAATACTAAAAATTAATTAGTATCTACTGAAGATCTGTAATACAGGTTGAAAATACCCATTTTGAAGGTCAATACTGAAAATACCCATTCTGAAGGTTATAATAAAATTAATAATTTGAAATTCTGACATCTCTATGCAAATTCTAGAAAGACAAAGTGAATTTAGATCCATTCAAGTTCGTGACTATAAATAAAATTTTAGATCTAAAAATGCAAAATGACAAGACCTCAAATGAAATTCAATGCATAAATATCAATGATACCAACTGTCACCTCAGTTGCTCACTGGAATGATGATATGGTGGCCAAATCCCTTCACAAAAACCTGTAACAAGATCATGAAATAGTTTCTCCACCTCCAAAGTACTAAAAAATCACCATTAGGTTATTTTGAAGGTAGCATGTAGGATTTATTATCCAAGGTAGGTTGAGGAATCAAGGAGGAGGATGCAAATAGGTTAGTTTGTTAAGGGAATTTGGAAAATTTCTCAATCTAGGCAAATTTGAATGGATTTGAATTCACCAAAAATTTGGGTTTATCCAGATTAGGGGTGAAATCCAAACAATGTGTCTAAATTAGGTGCACGGTTGATTTGGCTAAATTCAAACCATTTCGAATTTGTTGGAAACACTTGAATTTTACAAAAAAAGGGGAAATAAATAAAATTTAGTTTTATCTAACACAAGAATCAAGGCAAGGGGTTGAAGGGTGAGAGGTATGTTGTTAGGGAGTAACAAAATGTTGGCTAGGGAATGGAAATTTTGAAATGTGTCAAAATTCCCTGGCTACACTATTTAGCCTAGATTTGTATTAATTAAATTCAATATTCCTAATCATGCAATAGGCAAACAAACTACTCATATCAATTTCACAAAAAATTAAATCCAATTGATTATCATCATCATCTAAGATAGTAACTTCCATTGATCCTACTTGATAATTCTCCACACCCACCTTATAAATATGATTAGTAGAAGAAGCATTTTTAATTTTAATCTTAAAGGCCTAATTAAAATTGTTATTTATATCACTATCAATTTCCTCCCTCACATTGTCATTATCTACATAAAATATTACTTGTTTCAATTTGGTAGCATCTTTATGGGCTATATTCAACTTTGTCAATTGTTGATAGAACAAAATTGGATCTTATCTTTGTTTCAATTTTAGAAATGGTGGAAATTTATCTACTACCACTTTTTTTGATAAGATAATAGAAGGGATTTTGAAAGTGACCCAAATATTTTATAAAAAGAATATCCTACCAACCCAATGCAAAGGCTATTGGGAGAAGGGATAAAAACAGAAACCATGAGAAAGGCAACTTCCTAAAAGTAAAACACCTCTTTAACTTAGAAAAAGGAGAAAAAATAAATAGCTTGATCAACCATAAACCCACAACCCACACAGGGGAGGGAAGATCCATAATACATCCAACAAAACAAAAACTAAAATAGACCCAAAGACCTAGAGAACTCAACCCTTCATATCACTATCTTCAGCTTCTCACTTTCCAAGATTTGCAACTAGCTTCCATTGATCTAAACTCATCATGGTTTTGATTTCTTTCACCCAATAAATGGTCGAGTGGAGAGAATCAACGAGGGAATTATGGAAGTTAAGTATAATATTCATGTATGACTTAGGATTCTTAGGATATTATTGAGAACTTTAGGATTTTCAATTACACCTACTTGGAGGATCCAAAGAGCTCTTAGGTTATTAGTAGTAAGGATATCTAAATTTGAGTCCTTGACTATGAGTGGATTCTTGTCAGAATGCACCAAGGAAGACCCTAGACATTTGGAGAACCTAGTGCACATAGGACTCCTTCCAAATCTAAAAGCAAGGGAAAATCTCACTTACAAAGTCAAATCTAGGCCTTTTCCACTCATAACTAGAGTATTAATGATTGGGGTGTCTTCCTATGACTAAGAATCACTCTAGTCAGATTGAGAGAACTTCGAAGTTCCAATAATAATTAAAATCAAAGTCAAAGAATTGAAAATTTCCTCCCCTACAATTCCTCTTGTATTGACCATATGATTAAAAATAATCTTTTCCAACCCCTGGTGATTTGGTTGTGACACCCTACCTCTTTTAACCTGACTCACAGCTTTTTCCATTGATTGGAAAAACAATGAGGGGATGTTCATGAGTCTCTTTTTGTGAAGCATGTTGAGGTACATGAAGTGATAAGTTTTAAGAATATCCTAGTTCACAATGATATTAAAATATTACATAATCACCAACACCACCCTATTCCAAGGAGACTTCAAGGAGGTTCTTTTGAAGTGAATTTGGAATTGAGCCAACTCCTCCTCTTCACTAAGTAAATATTGGGTTTCACAGGCTGGGGAGTACTTCTACCTATTATGGCAAGCTCCATGTATAGGTAAACCAGTAGCTTCAACAATTAAAGGAATAGAAATTTTAAACTTGAGGCTACCAACTCTAACCATCCTATCCTACCAGGTATATACCATATGCTTAGCCAGTAGCTTGTTGTGACCATTAAACTTTTCCAGGCACTAGAGAATACCTCCTTTCAAAATTTTCTTGATATTCGTATTAATAAGCTTCTAGATAATGGTTGATAGGGGAAAATGGCAACTAAGACGCTGCAAATGTACCAAAGCCTAGTAGGCATGAGAGTAGGATAAAAGGTCAACACCCTTTACTTTATATGCTTGAATTGGAATCATGTCTCACTCAAAATTTGAGTGTGATGATCAATACCCAACCTAGGTACTAATTAAATCATATTAAAAAGTTTCATGGGAGGAACAATCCACTTACCAAGGGCAAGGTGCAAGATCTCGTGCCAAACCAAACTAGCCACGAGATTGTTAGTTCTAAAAAATTAAGTGTCTTAGGGTTCACATCTAAAGAAGATCAGATGATGAGTAAAGAAAATATTTGAAGTGAACACCTATATGCCCAATATATTCTCAATATATTCCCAACACTCCCCCTAAGGTTAGTTAGGCTTGATAATAAGAAAACCTTGGAAGTTGATAGCCTCTTTTGCATGTACCTTCAAAAAAATATAAGTGTAATACGTGGGATGAAAAACCATTTCATTGCATGTGAGGCTATCTTATGGCAACATCCAATCCTAAAGTACCATTATTTTCAATTATTAGCCCCTTTCCATGAGTTGAGTTTCCAACTTGAATGGCTTATCCTATCCAACGTGCTAAAACTATCAGTTCCATCGAGGTACTCCCACTTTGATCAATGACGATGAATCTACCTTCTCTATTTCAAACTCCATATGGGCATCTTATATGTACTTCTCCTATCCTCCAAAATGTAAAATATTTCCTACTCTATTTCCAAAATGGCCATGGTGTAATCCCACTTATAGGCCTGCTAAAATCCTCATCATCAACTAACAAACTAAAAGTCCTAGTAAATGAAAGAATAATTTGGGTTCTTTGAAGAAAGGACAACCAAAAAAAAAAATGTGCACAAAAAAACATAAGGAAGATATTTCAATGATAAATACTTCATAGAGATAAGACCCCATTATGAGGGAGGTAAGCCTTAGTGCCACATGAGTAAAGGATCTTTTATATACTGAAGTTGAGAGTCATCACCAGAACAAGTCTTAAAAAACTTTTCCAGAGGTCAAACAACAAGATCCACTTGACTAATACCATGCAGAAAATCCTCCCTCTAGATGAAAAAATCATCTTGGCTCAAACCCAATTTTGCTAGAAGGTCAACTTTATTGCCTTCCCAGAAAACATGCTTAATCTAGGCTTCCTCTAAGATTTGAACAATTCTTTTAGCTTATGTGATCATGTTTAAAATTGATAAATTGGGGGCTTGAGAACCTTTCAATATATTTATAATATTTTTTTTTTGAGAAATTTAAAAAAACTTGTATTAAAACAAAGAAAATTTACAAGTTGGGATGAGACTTTTCCTAGCCTTAGTCAGAGAGAACACAAGATTACAACAGTAAAAGAAGATTTGCAATGGATCCAAATCTCTTAAACCATTACCTAGCTAATAGGGGAGTCGAAAAATCTGACATTCAAGTGTGGAGAGACTCCTTCCCCATTGTCCTAAGGCACGATCCTACAAGTTTCCATGTTTGCACAATGTGAGATGTTTCCAGGGGGATCGGTTTGGTCTATTGATGCAACTTGTCACAAAATCGTGACACTTTTTCCTTCTTCTCCTTTGGCCGCAAAAATGCAACATGTCACGATATCACAACACTTTTCTCTTTTGGCCGCGAAAATGCAACATGTCGTGATATCGTGACACTTTTTCCTCTTTTGCCTGTGACGTTGCAACATGTCGCGATATCGCGACACTTTTTCCTCCTTTATTCGCGACGATGCAACATGTCGCGATATCGTGACACTTTTTCTCTTTTGGCCGCAATGATGCAGCATGTCATGATATCACGACACTTTTTCTCTTTGGCCGCAACGAAGCAACATGTCGTGATATAGCGACACTTTTTCCTCCATTGGCCGTGGTAATGCAACATGTCGCGATATCGTGACACTTTTTCTCCTTTGGTCGTGATGTTGCAACATGCCATGATATCGTGACACCTTTTCCTCCTTTGGTCGCGACGATGCAACATGTTGTGATATCGCGACACTTTTTCTCTTTTGGCCACGACGATGCAACATGTCACAATATTCTTAGTTTCAAAAGTAAGATGTTGAAACTGGAGCTCGTGGTAAAAATATCTAAAAAATACTGCTCTAGGTGCTTTGTGATAGCACCTTTTTTGTTCAAAGACTATCTCTTTCTCTTCTAAGTTTACTAGGAATTTGTGGATGACTACAGATTCTTCAAAGAAACTTTCCCACAAGTAAATTATGGAGTGTATGCTAACCATTTTGTTCATTAGTCAATGTTCACAACTCCTCTTAATTTCAAAATAGATAGAATAGTAATCTGCACCTAAGGCCTTTTTTATGTCTATCCTTTTAATTTGTTTCAACTCCTCAACCCTTCTCTTAATGAGATTGAAATTCTGCCACAAATCTCCTCAATTTACCCTGTTACTTCTAAAGAGAATATCAACCTCTTTTTCTATGAGTTCCTTTATAAGGTCGATAAGGAAAAATTCTTTAACACTAGTGTCCACCATTTAAAAAATAATTTCTAGATTTTTTTTTTATAAAAAAGTAAAAATAAGAAGAAAAAAAGAAAACAAGAGTTCTTTTTCTAACTAAAAGTTTTTCTTCAAATTGTTTTGCAAGTTGTAGGCCAAGTTAACTCATTTTGATTATGATTTTCACCTAGATACTTGCATGTAGATGCTTTGTGATGAAGCCCAAGCCATGATGAAGCTCAAGTTCTGACAGTCCTCATCCAGTTCACCATGGGCAACGATACACATCAAAAGAGATGCATGCTATTTTCCATGGCTATGATGGTTGTTGGACCAGTCTCATTTTAAATCTTGATTAAAGGTTTCAAGTTTTTTGGGTATAGGTAAAAGGATTATCCCTTTCTAAAGGCCCGTAAATATTCACTATATATCCTATTATTTTTGAACCAGTCGAAGCTACGTAAGAGTTCGTCAGATGTGGTTCTTTTTAGGGAAAATGGTGTAAAAATGAAAAAGAAATGATTTGGTTCATTAAAAATTATCTGATTTATATGACTTAATATAAGGCACACAAGATTATATGATCTTTTATAGTTATTTTTTTTTAAACAAATAAAAGTAAAATTTCAAAATGAGGGTGTTATTCATGTTGGGTTCACCAAAGAATGTAGGCCCAAAATTTTGCACCCCTTTCTTCTAGGCTAATGGATCCATGCCTAAAATGGGGAGGAAAAATGATGTATCTACACCTTGAATGAGAAGCACTTGAGTTGTGCTCTCCTTGGTGTTTATCGATGAATTGGGTGGGATTCACCAGGAAACTCTTTTTGTGGTGGTTTCCACGCCTAGGTAAGGTGGATGTTTGTTGAATTCTTTTTATGCGCATACACCTAGGTTTGGCCAAAATACAGCTATTGCCTAGCTATATGCAATTTAAATTTTGATAAAAATAAAGTATATAGATTCTAACTAGAAATATTTTTAAATCTAACTATGATGCAATGGTTTTGTAGATATTAAAAGCAAAAGATGAGGTTTATGCTAGCGTATTGTTTTTATTTGCATTTTGTGTTTTATGTTTCTTTTAAATTAATGTACTAGATGCAACATGATGTAACTAAATTCCTATTTTTGTCTTTTCATTCTTTGGAGATTTTTAACAAATGTAATTGATGTAAAAATTGATATAGCTAAGTTTATATTTTGCTCTTTTATGTTTTTCAAGACTAGTATGATTGATATAAAATAGTGCAATTGAATCTATGTTTTTGATTTGTTCCTTTTGAGTTTTTCAACTAATATGATTAAATGTAAAATATCATGTGATTAAATCTATGTTTTTTATCTTTTCTTCAGATTTCTTCAACTAATGCCATTGATGTAAAAAAATGTAAGTAAGTTTGTATTCTTTGATCTTTCCTTTTGATTTTTTCAACTAGTAGGATAAATGTAAAAAATAGTGCAACTAAGTCTATGTTATTTTTCTTTCTTTTGTTTTATGCATATGCTTTCTAATCAAAGAAATATGAAGCTAAAGTGTAGATAAACTAAGGAAAATCAAGTTTATATCCTTACCTGATCTGGATATCTACAACTAGACACTTTTTAGGTTTGTTAGAGCAAATTCAAATTGTTCTAAATCTGTTAGGATGAATTTAGATCTGTTAAAATTTGTTCAAACCTACAATTTTCACAACAAAACACTAGAATTTACAATTAGTGGTGGGGTATATGCTTAGGCCACAATAAACTATGATCTGTGACAATCAAATCCCCTTGGTTCTTTTAGTAAATCATAAATGAAATAATAGATCTATATATTTAATGCAAAACATATGAAATTTGATGATTAAAAAGCAATGATAGTAGTGAATATAGTAAAGTAATAAGGTTTCAAGGGATTAGAATGCAAGTATAAATCAATATTGATAAACCTTAAATCTAGATCTTGCCCCCAACATGAGTCCGTGTAATTTTGGGTGTCTTTAGCAAATTTGGATGGCTTCAAATTCATTCAAATCTACAATGGTTAGATCTAAAATATACAATGATCAAATTATGAATTTTGCAGTATAATTTTGGGTTTCATCAGTGAATTTGGATGCATCTGAATTCATCAAATACTAAAAATTAATCAGTATCTACTGAAGATCTATAATCAAGGTTGAAAATACCCATTCTGAAGGTCAATATTGAAAATACCCATTCTAAAGGTTATAATAAAATCAATAATTTGTAATTCTGACATCTCTATGCAAATTCTAGAAAGACAGAGTGAATTCAGATCCGTTCAAGTTTGTGACTATAAATAAAATTTTAGATCTAAAAATGCAAAATGACAAGACCTCAAATGAAATTCAATGCATAAATATCAATGATACCAACTATCACCTCATTTGCTCACTGGAATGATGATATGGTGGCCAAATCCCTTCACAAAAACCTACAACAAGATCATGAAAGAGCTTCTCCACCTCCAAAGTGCTACAAAATCACCATTAGGTTGTTTTGAAGGTAGCATGTAGGATTTATTATCCAAGGTAGGTTGAGGAATCAAGGAGGAGGATGTAAATAGGTTAGGTTGTTAAGGGAATTTGGAAAATTTCCCAATCTAGGCAAATTTGAATGGATTTGAATTCACCAAAAATTTGGGTTTATCCAGATTAGGGGTGAAATCCAAACAATGTGTCTAAATTAGGTGCACGGTTGATTTGGCTAAATTCAAACCATTTCGAATTTGTTGGAAACACTTGAATTTTGTAAAAAAATGGGAAATAAATAAAATTTAGTTTTATCTAACACAAGAATCAAGGCAAGGGGTTGAAGGGTGAGAGGTATGTTGTTAGGGAGTAACAACATGTTGGCTAGGGAATGGGAATTTTGAAATGTGTCAAAATTTCCTGGCTACACTATTTAGCCTAGATTTGTATTAATTAAATTCAATATTCCTAATCATGCAATAGGCAAAAAAACTACTCATATCAATTTCACAAACATTTAAATCCAATTTACTATCATCATCATCTAAGATAGTAACTTCTATTGATCCTACTTGATAATTCTCCACACCCACCTTATAAATATGATTAGTAGAAGAAGCATTTTTAATTTTAATCTTAAAGGCCTAATTAAAATTGTTATTTATATCACTATCAGTAGCCTTCCTCACATTGTCATTATCTACATAAAATATTACTTGTTTCAATTTGGTAGCATCTTCATGGGCTATATTCAATTTTGTCAATTGTTGATAGAACAAAATTAGATCTTATCTTTGTTTCAATTTTAGAAATGGTGGAAATTTATCTACTACCACTTTTTTTGATAAGGTAATAGAAGGGATTTTTGAAAGTGACCCAAATATTTTATAAAAAGGATATCCTACCAACCCAATGCAAAGGCTATTGGAATAAGGGAGAAAAATAGCAACCATAAGAAAGACAACTTCCTAAAGATAAAACACCTCTTTAAATTAGAATAAGGAGAAAAAATAAATAGCTTGATCAACCATAAACCCACAACCCACATAGGGGAGGGAAGATCCATAATACATCCAACAAAACAAAAACTAAAACAGACCCAAAGACCTAGAGAACTCAACCATTCATATCACTATCTTCATCTTCTCACTTTCCAATATTTGCAACTAGCTTCCATTGATCCAAACTCATCATGGTTTTGATTTCTTTCACCCAATAAATGGTCGAGTGGAGAGAATCAATGAGGGAATTATGGAAGTTGAGCATAATATTCATGTATGACTTAGGATTCTTAGGATATTATTGAGAACTTTAGGATTTTCATTTACGCCTACTTGGAGGATCCAAAGAGCTCTTAGGTTATTAGTAGTAAGGATATCTAAATTTGAGTCCTTGACTATGAGTGGATTCTTGTCAGCCTGCACCAAGGAAGACCCTAGACATTTGGAGCACCTAGTGCACATAGGACTCCTTCCAAAGCCAAAAGCAAGGGAAAATCCCACTTACAAAGTCAAATCTAGGCCTTTTCCACTCATAACTAGAGTATTAATGATTGGGGTGTCTTCCTATGACTAAGAATCACTATGGTCAGAGTGAGAGGACTCCAGAGTTCCAATAATAATTAAAATCAAAGTCAAAGAATTGAAAATTTCCTCCCCTAAAATTTCTCTTGTATTGAACATATGATTAAAAATAATCTTTTCCAACCCCTAGTGATTTGGTTGTGACACCCTACCTCTTTTAACCTGACTCACAGCTTTTTCCATCGATTGGAAAAACAATGAGGGGATGTCCATGAGTCTCTTTTTGTGAAGCATGTTGAGGTACACGAAGTGATAAGTTTTAAGAATATCCTAGTTCACAATGAGATTAAAATATTACATAATCACCAACACCACCCTATTCCAAGGAGATTTCAAGGAGGTTCTTTTGAAGTGAATTTGGAATTGAGCCAACTCCTCCTCTTCACTAAGTAAATATTGGGTTTCACAGGCTAGGGAGTCCTTCTACCTATTATGGCAAGCTCCATGTATAGGTAAACCAGTAGCTTCAACAATTAAAGGAATAGAAATTTTAAACTTGAGGCTACCAACTCTAACCATCCTATCCTACTAGGTATATACCATATGCTTAGCCAGTAGCTTGTTGTGACCATTAAACTTTTCCAGGCACTAGAGAATACCTCCTTCTTTCAAAATTTTCTTGATATTCGTATTAATATTCAGGGATCTAGGTTCAATGAAAACCTCCATCATTACCAAAGCTCTTATATGCCAAAGCTTCTAGATAATGGTTGATAGGGTAAAATGGCAATGAAGACCCTGCAAACGTACCAAAGCCTAGTAGGCATGAGAGTAGGATAAAAGGTCAACACCCTTTACTTTATATGCTTGAATTGGAATCATGTCTCGCTCAAAATTTGAGTGTGATGATCAATACCCAACCTAGGTACTAATTAACTCATATTAAAAAGGTTCATGGGAGGAACAATCCACTTACCAAGGGCAAGGTGCAAGATCTCGTGCCAAACCAAACTAGCCACGAGATTGTTAGTTCTAAAAAATTAAGCATATTAGGGTTCACATCTAAAGAAGATCAGATGATGAGTAAAGAAAATATTTGAAGTGAACACCTGTATGCCCAATATATTCTCAATATATTCCCAACACTCCTCCTAAGGCTGATTAGGCTTGATAATAAGAAAACCTTGGAAGTTGATAGCCTCTTTTGCATGTACCTTCAAAAAAATATAAGTGTAATACATGGGATGAAAAACCATTTCATTTCATGTGAGGCTATCTTATGGCAACATCCAATCCTAAAGTACCATTATTTTCAATTATTAGCCCCTTTCCATGAGTTGAGTTTCCAACTTGAATGGCTTATCCCATCCAACGTGTTAAAAATATCAGTTCCATCGAGGTACCCCCACTTTGATCAATGACGATGAATCTACCTTCTCTATTTCAAACACCATGTGGGCATCTTATATGTACTTCTCCTATCCTCCCAAATGTAAAAATATTTCCTACTCTATTTCCAAAATGGCCATGGTGTAAGCCCACTTATAGGCCTGCTAAAATCCTCATCATCAACTAACAAACTAAAAGTCCTAGTAAATGAAAGAATAATTTGGGTGCTTTGAATAAAGGACAACCAAACTAAAAAAGGTGCATAAAAAAACATAAGGAAGATATTTCAATGATAAATACTTCATAGAGATAAGCCCCCATTATGAGGGAGGTAAACCTTAGTGCCACATGAGTAAAGGATATTTTATATATTGAAGTTGAGAGTCATCACCAGAACAAGTCTTAAAACACTTTTCCAGAGGTCAAACAACAAGATCCACTTTACTAATACCATGCGGAAAATCCTCCCTCTAGATGAAAAAATCATCTTGGCTCAAACCCAATTTTGCTAGAAGGTCAACTTTATTGCCTTCCCAAAAAACATGCTTAATCTAGGCTTCCTCTAAGATTTGAACAATTCTTTTAGCTTATGTGATCATGTTTAAAATTGATAAATTGGGGGCTTGAGAACCTTTCAATATATTTATAATATTAAGAGAGTCTTCCTCAATGATAAATTTATTACAATACAAAGATTCCAAAAGAGATACCCCCTAAAACAAAGCTCTAGCCTCTGTAAAGTGGCTTGACTAGATACCAAAGTTTTAAGGAAAGGCCACTAAAATTTTCTCTATAATTTCTAATAACACCTCCTGCACCTACATTACCTAGGTTACCTTTGGAATACCCATCAAAATTTACTTAATCCATCCCAAAGGAGGGACTCCCAAATGGTTTGCTCTATCAAGTTTGGCCTAGATTGAGCTACATTTCTATTTCTAGGTTGAAATTCAAAAGTGGTCTCTAACTCCTCCTACTTCTTAGACAACCCAATCATCTCGAGATAAAGGATCAATATATTTTCAAAAGTCATCACAATACCTCTACTACCAATAGAGACCACCAATCTAGACGAGTTCTTAAAAGCTAGTAGGTTTCTCTCCTTCCATATATTCCAACATATATGAGCCAAGTTAAACACCTAGAAATATTGTAATTGAGGGTTACTAAAATATGATCCCCGTTGTTCTAGAAGATCAATCAATTTTTTCAAGAGGATCCAATCAAATCCCTCTATTTAAAAAAATAAGAGAAAACCTCCAAAGTGAGTGTGCACTAAGTGAATAGATGTTATGAGGATTCCTCCTTGGACCAATGTAAGTAGCATCTATTAGGAACTACCATACCACATTTATGGATATTATATATAGTGAGGATTTTATTTTTGGTAGATAGCCAAAGAAATACATTCACTTCAAGAGTAAGGCCTCTTCTCTAGAACAACCAACTTGGGAACCAGGGAGGAGATTGGCTTTTTAGTAGTTGATACACAAACTTCACCAAAAAGGCTTCACTGCTTTCTTCTTTCCAAATAAAAATATCCTCATATTCAAAAAAATTAATGACCTACAACTTGAGAAGGTCTAAAATTTCTTTCCAAGCCTCTTTCTTAGCCTAAGATAAGTTATGTATAGAGTAATATTTCCATTTTTTTGTTGCCAATATTTTCAATATAGTCAGATACCTTAGAGATAATTTATCTAATACCACTTAATTAAGGTGTTATAATATTAACATTAGGTTTTTTATCTTCTAATTCATACTTATATTGTGGTATTTTAAGCAAATTTTGGGATGCCCCTTGTATAATTTCCTTCTATAAGTCCACAAAGGCTTATGTTCATAAATTGGAACTTTTTTCATTTCATCCATAGAAGGAATACAAATATAATAGTTTAGAGTATGAGGTCCCCAAGGATCTAAGTCTTCTTCTATGGTAAAAAAATTATCATCATAGACATACTTAATCATTTGAAAAGCATAGGAAGATATGGCTCTCATACCCAATAACATGTTATAGTTGGTCTAAAAATAAAATGCCATAGCAATAACTTCTAATATAAATGGAATTTTCTATAGGATATTTATTTTATCTATCAAGGATAATAACATAACATATGTACCACTCCCTTCATCAACCAAAGACCTATAGTGTACCATGTTATTATAAACAATTATCATCATCAATGGAAAATCATCGACCCTTGCCAAATAATCATTAGTAACTATGTTTTTCAAACATAAATTTATAACCGAATTAGGGTTATTATATGCATCAATACAAAGGTTTTCTCTCTATGGTTGAATATATTGTACTTCATAATATGATACCGTCTATATGAGGAGGTCTAATGAAAAATATCCTCTACCTCTACCATAAGATATTCATGTTCACTCTCTCAAGAAAAATATATCTTTGGAGTTTTATCTAAGGAAGGTTATTTTATCTCTTTGGTAGCTTTGCCTAATTATCTTTCCTATAGATTTTGGATTTATATTCCTCATAATGAGCAACATCCTTTTTCTTAACCTCCACAGATAGTGCTTATGTGGAAATAAAACTTGCAATGGTATAATGTCTAAAACTATAGATCTTTCCTCTAAGAGTTCCTACCATAAAACTACTACTATTTGTAGTACATTATTTTTGTCTTTTTCCATGTCTTCCAATAGCTAGCTTTGATTAAATTTTAGAATATTTTTCATCCTATTCACTTTTATCTCTAGATGAATATCCACATTATCTTTTCCTTCTAGTCTTAGAATTTGCTTTCTCATTAGCTAGTGATTCCCTATTGATTTCATAAATTTTTTGAGTAGAATTGGTTATATCTCCACTTACACTTTCCCCCTTGTCCTCCCTATTGTCTAGAACTACATATTCATTTTTTACATCATCCAATAATGCAGATTATATTTTCAACTCCACCATAATTTCTCCAACCACTCTTTCACTTTTACTACTAGCAATTTTAGTCACCACTATAGGTGATCCATCAGTTTCTTCCTTTTAAATAGAAGAATCACCTATTTCTTAGGCAAATATGTCTAGGTAAAAAATCTTAAAGCACACCTATACAATGATGGCAAACATCTTGAACTTCCTAAGTCCCTTGCAAATGTCCTTCTTGAAAAACAAATAGGATTAACATTTCTAGATGCAATCAAATGTATGCCAAAAATATTTTGTATACATGGCTCTTAGGTGAACCCATGAACATCACCAATCACTAAAGAATGACTTCTTGTTATGGAAAATTTTGAATATCCATAA
The DNA here is from genome assembly GCA_028583015.1 of Wollemia nobilis. Classification (NCBI taxonomy): domain Eukaryota; kingdom Viridiplantae; phylum Streptophyta; class Pinopsida; order Araucariales; family Araucariaceae; genus Wollemia; species Wollemia nobilis. Next base: position 18,672 of record JAQPPZ010016378.1, on the reverse strand, counting down.
GACTTGTCATGCTATTCAAATTTCCAAAGGTGCATAAGCAAATATGTGAGCTCTGGTAGACTCACCACTTCATCCTCAGATAGATTGATAGCTAAACATATCAGGTATGTGAAAATATTGACCAAGCATGCAATGAAAGTATTTTAGAAGTAAAAGTAGACCAATGCCTTATCTATTTGGGATATCATAGCAAATTTTACTCATTCATATAAAAAAGAGAGAAAAGGAAGGAAAAACTGATAAAACCACACTCATTTGAATATTGCAATCAACATGGATCTTTAAATCAATAATGAAAATATTGCTTGAAAATTCAAATAACACAATATACATAGGATAAAACACACACATTGCACTAAATATGCCAGAAAGTAGATTCCAGATGATTTGTATTATATTCAAATTTATAATGGCTACAATGACAAAGCCTAGAGGAGTGCATAGGTATTTTAATGAATACAATACAAATCTCATCCCATTCAAATAAAGTAATAGGGAAACTATTATCTACTATCCTAATTCTAGTGACAAATAGACTCTAGCCCCTTGAAGTAGCTCTTGGAAATCATATCAAGTAGACTACTTGAATTTTGGTAATACCTGCACAAAGATGGGAAGAATTTGATAAAATGATAAAAATAGAGAAAAATGGGGGAAAATACACAACCCTTACAAAGACACTCATAATACCTCTCACAATATTGCTACATGATTGCTTGATGGTGAAGCTTGGATGCTTTAGCTCCTTTTACAGCCTGGTTTTTCAAATTCTATTACAATTACTTGGTTTCAATTTAGCCACGTGTGCTCTTCTTGGTCGTGTGTCTCTTCAAATTCTTGAGTTTGTTACAAAAAACTTAGTTGATGCCAACTATTAAAATTTTTATAATGTTAATGTTTGTTTGAGACTGCACCACTTGTTACTACAACTCATCTTCTCAAATTTTTTAATTCTAACTACTTTTGATTTGAAGGGGGCTCTTGATAGTGGTGGACCAAACATTTGATCATGCCTTATAATTCATACAAAAGATAAATTTATGTATATTTTTTTATTCTTATTATCCTAGTCATCTATCTCTTTGTTTTATATGATCTTTGACTAGGGTTGGCACAAATACAATTTTAAGGTGAAACAAAGGGGACCCGATGTGATGGTGAAGGGAGAAAATAAAAACCACAATAAAATAAAATAGGATGGAAAGTTGTATGGAGGGTGGTGGGAACAGTTGGATGCAATGGACGTGGAAGACTATAGATGATGGTGGTGAGATGGTGCTTTGTGGAACAAACGATGATGGTGATCAAGAGAGAATTCCTAGAAAGAAGAGGGTAAATACAAATGAGAGGAAATATAGAATGGAAAACAAGATCTGGAGGTGCACAAAATGAGAGGAATGACAATAAAGGTGTACCTCCATAACTATACTTTGTCAAGATGATAAATATGTAACTATATTTCATCAAGGTGCTTGTATCTTTCCAAAGTCGGTAGTATACTAAGGCTTTGATATTTTCTTCTTTTTATTGCACCTTTTGTGTCTTTTAATGATGAAACATAGGAAATTTTTACATTTCTTACCATTTTTATTTTTACCAAGATATATTTTTATCTTGGTTATGAGATTTTTGTTTGAAGATTTTTCTAGGCCATTTTCTTAGGGATAGTAATTAGATGAATGAGACAATAAAATACTATATATTCTATAGAAATCTACCATATCATATGAAATGAAACTACTACCATTATTAGTAACTAGCTTTTTGGGTACTCCAAATCTGGTTAAGATATTCTCCTCTAAAAACATGATTATTACCTCAGTGGTTGATCTCTTCAATTGGGCAACTTCTATCCATTTAGTGAAATAGTTCATAGCAGTTATTATCCATTGATGGCCTCCTGATGAATTTGGGTTAATTTTCCCTATCAAGTATAGATCCCATAGAGTGAAAGGAGCTTCTACTATCATGGATTTTAGAGGTATTGCAAACAACTTTTTATTGCCATCAAATACCTGACAACTATGACATTTTATCACAAATTGATGCACATATTTGAACATGGAAGGCCAATAGTAGCCTACCATCATGATGTTTTTAACATTTTCCTTTGGTGCAAAATGCCCTCCACAAAAACCAACATGAAAATCTTCAATTATTCCAAGCACCTCCTTATGGAAAATACAAAGCATTAATACACCACTTGGATGCCTCCAATACAATTTATTTTCTTGAATGTAGTATTTTTGAGCTTGCAATTTAATACTCCTCATTATATTTTGAGAATAACTAGTAGGGATTGTCAATGTTTGTAGATAATTCATAATGTCCTTATACCAGTCTTCTTCAGATGCTTTTATTTCAGCAGTCTACTATGCATTTATTGTCACTATTGTATTGTTGAAGTCTTCCCCTCCTTTGTTTACCATATACTTGACCAAACCTCATCCTTTAATGGTTTTCACAACCTTGAACTTGACCTCATACTACTATAATTTAACCATCCATCTGGCTGAACTACCTATAGGTTCATTTTGAGTAAAGACATCTTTGATGGTTGTGTAAGGGATGCAGGCTATCACTTTATTTGACCCAAAAATTTCTTTGAAATTCTCTAAAGCTTTTGTAAGTGTTAAGGCCTATTTTTCTATCATGGTATACTTTAGCTGGGATTCTTATAATCCTAAAATCATAAATACCACTGGTCTCTCAAAATTTTATGCATCCTTCTGTGACAATACAACAACAATGGTATCTTATGAGGCAAAAGAGTATATGTTAAAATCTTTGTTATAATATGGGTATGCTAATATAGGGGCTTAGGTGATAGCATATTTTATTTTTGAAAGGTCTTTAAATTCTCCTCTATCCATCTAATAATACCTTATTTTTTTATCATTTCATTTATGGGCTTTGCAATTTGAGCAAAATTTGGGACAAATCTCCTGATAAAATTAATCTTCCCAAAAAATGACCTAACTTCCTTCAAATTATTTGGTGGAGGAATTCTTGCAATAGCCTCATTTCTTTTAGGATCAATACTAATTCCTCTAGAAATAATGTGTCCTAATATCTTGTCCTACTTCACTCCAAAGATACACCTCTTGGGATTCAGTGAGATGTCAAATTCCTTACATCTTGCAAACACTTGGGTGAGGTGCTCAAAGTGATCTTTGAGATTCTTAGAGAAAACAATTATGTCATTTAAGTAAACTACTACTATTTTAAATATTAAGCCTTTGAAAGAAAAATATATGGCTCTTTGAAACATGGTTCTTGCACTCATCAAACCAAAGGGCATTTTGAGGTATTGGAAAGTTCTCCATGGAGTGGTAAAAGTTAACTTGTGCTTATCCTAAGGATTAACTTCAATCTAATTGTAGCTAGATAATCCATCTAACAAAGACATCCTAGATGATCCCGCAACAGCCTACAATAATTGCTCAATGTTGGGTAGAGGATAATTATCCTTCAAGAAATTTTTGTTTAAATTTCTAAAGTCTACACACAGTCTAATATCTCCAATTTTTCCTCATTAGTACCAAATTGGCTATCCATGTAGAGAATCTCACTTTTATGATAATCTTAGCATCCAATAATTTTTGGACTTCCTTTTGCATTATAGGGAGTAATGTGGGATTAAATTTTCTCTATTTTTGCCTATGAGGTTTAGAGACTTCCTTCAATGGAATGATATGTTTCATCACTTTCATGTTAAAAGTTATGAGGTCTTCATAGCTCCAAGCAAAGCTATCCTTATGGTTTTTCATGTATTTTATGTAGTCTATTTTTTTTCTTTTTCAGACATAGAGTTTTTGACCTTCACCATTTTGGGATCTTGTTTAGTTCCAATATTGATCTCCTCTACTTCTAATCCTTGCAAGGTAGGTTTGTGAGCTTTATCAAAATCATCAAATAAAATTTCCATTGAAATCAAACATTTGGGTATTTTTTTAGTCTTTAATTGTATCACCTCCACATGCTTTCCAATTAATTTTTTTATTTTCTCTTCATCTTCTTCATCACATATAATATCATAAAATATTTGATATCTATGTCATCTTGGAAAACTTTTAGATACACTATATTTTATGGGATAGATGGATGATAAACTAAAATAGTAGGAAAATTCTCTTGATATTTTGTGTCTATCTCTGGACTGTCTAAAATAGAAGCATTTATGGCCAATAAATTGGCTACATGGTTTTGATCCCCAGGAATAATAATGATATTGAAAGCCAAAAATTTATTAATTTCTTATTGAACAACCTATCTTTACTATTTCAGCCTAGGATGTTTGGCCTGATATTTACCTTTAATTTGTTGTATTATCAGTTCCACATCTCCATATACAATCAGGTAGTTAATTCCTAGCTCTTTCGCTTTCCTCAATCCTAGCAAGAGTGCTTCATAATCTACCACATTGTAAGTACATGGAAAATGCAACCCATATGGTATGACCAAATAGTTTCCATTGATATCAGTCAGGTTAACTCTCACCCCTACCCCATTTTGTGACTTTGCTCCATAAACCATTAGAATATACATTTCATATGTCAATATTCTTGTAGAATCATCATCAACCTCTATTGTTGTTTATGGGTTCATGTCTACCACTTCGGGTATCTCAACTAGGAAGGTTGAATGCCAAATAGAATAAACTCTTATCTCCTCTTCAAAATAATGAACTAGATTCATAGTAGTATTGTCAAAAAATTTCAGTTCTACTGAATACCTATGAAAGGATTCTCTTCTAAGGGTGACTTGCTCTTTGGTTGTTATGGAAATAGTAGCATAAGACCAATCTAATTGAATAGATCCTCCTAATTTTTCAACCCAATGTCTTGACAATAACAAAGAGAAGAAAGGGTCTACACCACCACAACTACATCCATAACTATCCCTTTCTTTGGCTATTAATCTAAATAAACTAATAGTCCCACGATGATCCTTCAACAAGGTATTTGTCTACTGTCCATGACTGAAATTGGGAGAGAATCTCTAGTGGACATTAAACCTAACTGATCTACCACTTTCTTAGGCATAACATTATGTGATGCTCCATTGTCTAACATGCAGTTATGAATTACATACAGATCCCCTAAGTTTGAATTATATCTTAAGGAGATATAGAAAGGTCTAACTGATGATGGGTTCGTAGAAATGGGCTTGGGTTTTTCTACTGCTAAAAAATGCATATATGATTATTTGGTGGTTCAACTAGAACAAAATCTCGACACACTTGATATCTATACTTTGGTATGGTCATCAATTCTCCAAAAGCGATATTAATTTTATTTCTAGCCAACTCTTGGCCTTCATCAAATTCAGCCTTTTTGAATTCTATATTTTTGTTAGAATCTAATTATTTTTTAACTTCATTTCTTACTTCAACCTCAGAGGCTACCTATTGATTACTATCATTCTATTTCTTGGTAGATTTATCTCCATTTTGAATATGTTGATTTATATTAGTCTTATTAGACTTATTAGTCCGATTAGGCATAGTTCTATTTCTCAAATTGATGGCATGCATCCTTTCTAGTGCTTCATTCTCTTCCACTGTATGAGTGATTTTTCCTTGTTTCATCATTTCATACCTATTTTCTTGAGGTATTTTTAGGATTTCCACATTTTCAAGAACCAAAGATCTAGGTTCTTTCTTTGACTTAGGCAATTCATCCATTATTTTTCAAACTATATTTCTCTTTCTTTATCATCCTTAGTCCAACAAGCATTTATTCTTTCTTCATCCGATTCTTCTTCCAAATTACCTTTGGTATGTACACCAAGGTATAAGTCACAAGAAACTGGGTCATGTGGGCCATCACATTCATAACAATAGAATGGGAAATAAAAAATTGTATCAGTAGTAGCCATGGGGTTTGGGATAGAATCCATGTCTTTTGGTCCTTTCCTCTTCCATCCATTACCTCCATTTTTATTTCTTTCTTCTCTATTGTTTCTTGCCCAATTTTTGTTGAAAATTCTCCAAAATTAGGGTCTATTATCACTTTGTGATTGAGCATGTGATTCATAATTTACTGATTTATCCCTCTCAATTTTGGATAGCCTATTATTAATAGTGTTGAACATATTAGTGAATTTACTGGATAATATTTTGAGAGGATCTATTTCAACCTTCTTTAATAGTGAGAACCCAACTCTCTTAGGATTCCACTTGACTAGAGCATGACTCAGATGTTTATGGCTTCATTTTTATCGTATCTAACATATTCCTTTAGATTTATAGAGCTTGTTCCATACATTCATAAATGGTGTTGGTTCTATGTTGTCTCAAATCATAGCTAAATTCCCTAGGAAAAGCATTCTTATAAAAATATATATCCTCGTGATCAGTGGATCTCAAAGTTGTGGCATTTTTATTCCTAGTATTGAAAAACCGTTTGTTAAAATCCTCTATTGAATTATTTTCTCTTTTATTGACTATTGTAAGCTCTATTAACAAGGATTGTTCATTTTTTCTTTCTCCATATTTCTTTAAAAATACTTCCTCCATGGTCTAAAAGTTAGGAACTTGGTAAACTAGAAATTGATTAAACCAGTCCCTTGCATCCTTCTCTAAGGTTTGTAGGAATAATATGATAACAACATCCTCATGTTCAACCTCAAGGCTATCTAACACATATAGGAATCCTTTAATATGATCTTCCCCAGTAATAGTAGTGTTGCCTTGGAATTTGGACAAATACTTATGGGATTTGGATGGCAAGGGGTGCAAATTTTGGGGTAATTAGAAGGGCATGTACCTATTAGTCCTTCATACCTGAAGGTTTTAATTTGGGTTCAGTTGTACCATAGGAAGGATAGGGATACTAACCATAGAGGTGCTAATAGTAGGTGTATTGGTAGCAGAATTAACTATGAAAATAGACTTTTTAGCAAATTTACTACCAACAAAAAATATATATTTTGATAAATATATTTCTTAAGAACTAGGACTTTTTGAGTATGGGTAAATACCTCTAGGTCTTCAAATTTTGGGAAGAGTTCTTTACCGCTACATCTAGTATGTACTAGGTCAGATTCTTCTTCTTCTTCTTTTGGATTTGTTTAGAGATGCCAACACTTTGGTGCAAATAGAATCTCACTCAGGACAAGATTGCTCAAATTTTAAATTCTCTCAATATCTTAGATGTGCATAGAGAAATACTAAAACACATAATTTCAAAAAATTATAGCCAAACAACTAAAAATCCATCTCCAAAAAACTATGGTATTGGCGAGTAAATTTTTTATCATGGGAAGACAGACTACACAACACATAGACAACAAAACAACCTATCCCCAACAATGGTGCCAAAAAATTATGGCATTGGTGGGTTAGAAATATGTCATATGGAGATAGAGAATTTAACATGTAAAAACAAAGAAAATTCATCCCTGGCAATGACACTAGAACATTGTTGTGGAAAAATTTGAATATCCTTAAGATTTATCACATCCACAAGTAGATATGTAAACTCTGGTAGACTCACCACTTCATCCTTAGATAGTTTGATAGCTAAACAAGTTAGGTCTGGACACCCTAATATGAGCCTGTAATGATATTCCTAAAACAAATATGCTCAACCAAATTTTTGTGTATTATTAATGTGTGAAAATATTGACCAAGCATGTAATGAAAGTATTTTAGAAGTAAAAGTGGACTGGTGCCTTGTGTATTTGGGTTATCATAGCAAATTTTACTCATTCATATGAAAAAGAGAGAAAAGGAAGGAAAACTAATAAACCCACACTCATTTAGATATCGCAATAAACATGGATTTTTAAATCAATTATGAAAACATTACCTGTAGATTCAAATAATGCAATATATAGACAAGAAAATACAAACTCATTGCACTAAGTATGCCAAAAAGTAGAAACCAGATGATTTGTATTATATTCAAATTTATAATGGTTGCAATGACAAAGCCCAATGGAGTGCATAGGTATTTTAATGAATACAAAATAAAGCTCACCTCATTCAAATAACATAATAGGGGAACTATTATCTACTATCCTAATTCTAGTGTTAATTAGACTTTGGCTCCTTGAAGCAGCTCCTAGAAATCATCTCAAGTAGACTACTCAAATTTCAATAATACCTGCACAAAGGTGGGAAGAATTTGAGAAAATGGTAAAAATAAAGAAAAATAGGGGATAATACAATAATCCTCACAGAGACACTTAGAATACCTCTCACAAGATTACTATGTGTTTTCTTGATGGTGAAGCTTGGATGCTTTAGCTCCTTTTATAGCCTAATTGTCTGAAATTTGTTATAATTACTTGGTTTTTGGTTTAGCCACGTGTGCTCTTCTTGGTACTATGTCTCTTCGACTTCCTGAGTTTGTTATAGAAAACTCAATTGATTCCAATTGTCAAAAAATTTGTAAGGTTGTTGTTTTTTTGAGACTACACTTCTTGTTACTCTAATTACTTTTGATTTGAAGAGGGCTCTCGATAGTGGTGGGCCAGATATTTGATCATGCCTTATAATTCATACAAAATGAAAATTTATGTATATTTATTTTATTCCCATTATCCGAGTCATCTGTCTCTTTGTTTTTAGATGATATTTGACTAAAGTAAATGCAAATACAATTTTAAGGTGAAACAAAGGGGGACCTGACATGACGATAAAGAGAGAAAAGAAAAAATACAATCAAATGAAATAGGATGGAAAATAGTTTGGAGGGTGGTGGGAACAGTTGGATGCAATGGATGTGGAAGAATATAGACGATGATGGTGAGATGGCACTTTGTAGAACGAACGGTGATAGTGATAAATAGAGAATACCCAAAAATATGAGGGCAAAGGAAAATGAGAGGAAAGACATAATAGAAAATGATATTTTGAGGTGCACAAAATGAGAGGAATGACAATAAATGTGTACCTCCATAACTATACTTCATCGAGGTGATACCTCTATAACTATATTCCCTCGAGGCACTTGTATATTTCCAAAGCTGATAGTATATTAAGGCTTCAATATTTCCTTCTTTTTACTATGCCTTATGTTTCTTTTAATGATGAAACATAGGAACATTTTACATTGCTTACCATATTTTATGATTATTTCCTTTTGCATGCCCTAGCCCATCCTTGCTACTAAATCCCTTACTCCACCTACTACCTCCATATAAAGCCACATTGTAATCATCTTACTCCACTTACTAAAGGTAAGATGATGGTGGCAACATTATGTTCTATAGATATGAAAGGATCTGGATATCATGGAGTTGCATTGAGCTTGTCCTTTGAGTTTATCATTCCATAATCTTACCTTTATTAGTACAGTATTTGATATCTTTAGCTTGTGTGGTGAATTTTACTCATGTGGTTCGATAATTTCTCCTTTGAGTAGTTTTCAAGTTCGTCAAACTTTGTTGCTTGCCTCCTTAATACCCTCAACTTGATGGTGCTTCTTTTGCACTTGGGACTCTGTACATTGCTACAACCATAATTTTTAAACTTACCTTGGGCTATTTGTTGATCTTCACATGCTTTTGGATCTTGACCCGTTCAACACTTCATCTCTTCTTTTAGTATTCAAATAGTGAGCCATGCAACCTTCTAAGTAGAGCATGCATCGTTGATATTTCTAGAATGATCTAGATCATTGATGCCTTCATCACTCTTCATCTTAGCTTATCGTTGATGTATAATTGATGGGATTCCTTGATGAGTAACAAAGATCACATAAAATATTTTGTCACTGATTACCTAGATCTATCACTAATGAATTTACACTATCACTTATGTATTAGTAAAAGAAGAATTGCTATTGATGATGGGTAATTTTAAGAAATTTTAGACAACCTTAGGCGAGTGATCTAGTAGACCTCAAGTTTACTCAATGCATGACAGGAGGGGGAAGACTTAAGATTGATGATGGATTGAACCTTGGATGACTCAAAATGATTTTGTAATTGATGGAAATAAGTGGTCGTGAATGGATCGATGATAGAACTTTCACAAGGGTGATGAGGAATATACTTTTTAGGCTTAAGTATTTTTGTGATCACTGATGAAGGAAATTTTTTGTTGATGGATTAGTGACACGCTCTAATATTGGTGACAAACCAAAATTAGACTTGAGGGCTAACCATTTAGGTGGAAATTTATGCTTATAGACTTAAGTAGGTGGGAACCAAGGAAAAAGCTATAGGACCTAGGGCTGAGGCATCGCTGATGGGAATCGACTGTCATTGATGGATCGACAACAATATATTTGGAGTGATAGACTTGCTTTAGGTTTATACTATCATCGATAGAAATTAATGGTTACTAATGGATTGATGATAGAGTTTTTGGGTGGATTATGGAGACTTTTAAAAAAAACTTGACCTAAAAAATTTTATCGAGAAGGAGAATGGTTAGATCAATGATGATGGGACCCTTACTTCAGATTTAAAAATTATATCATTGATGAGACTCAATGATCGTTGATGCATCAATGATGAGGCTTTTGCAAGAGTGAAAGTTGATTTTGCTTTATGTACAAGCTTTACTCGATCGCTGATTAAAATAGTCTATCAAATATGAATTAGCGATGGTAGTTTTGGATAAATGATAATGTATTTTTGGGTTTTGGCTATCATTGATGGTTTATTGCAATCATAGATGGATCAACGACGTAGGTTTTGGAAGTGCGAAAATAACTTAGGATGGTTAGGTCTTAGTATTTTTGATAAAAAATAAGGTGAATGTCTAGGCTGACTTGGGGACTTAGGACTTAGGAAAAATTGATCAAAGCAGACTTCATGGTATTTTCGGCCATGGTCTAACCTAAGGGTGCGATCATGAATTTTAATGGATTTTAAAAGGGAATATGCAAAGGTTAGATAATTTTAAATGATATAGGGTGAATAGGGCTATATGTGATGAAAATTTTAATAGGCTAGACAATATTTTTAATGGGCATGGACTAAATAATGAAAGTGGGCTAAACCTTAAAATTGGACAAAACAGATAATAAGGTAAGGGGTGATGATATGAAAAATAATGACCTCACTAATGGATGGATGGATAGGGATGAACTCATGGAGGGTATAATGAGTTAAGCACTATAAGACTTATACCTATTCCTTTAATGACCATGAGGACTCTCTTTTTACATTGAAATGACTTTATCAAGACCCTCCTCTTTTTGGACTCAATACCACATCCTACAATCACCTAGTCACTCAATTTCACCAAATTTTGAAAATTAGGGGTGAAAACTAAGTTGGAATTTTTGAAAACTTCCATATTTATTTAAATTCTTTCAAAATATATTCTTTAACATTTATCTATGATTTCAATTTATGAAGGTGATCAAACAATCTCAAAATGTCTTCTTTTTCTTTGTGCAAAGATTCTCATTATTCTTTAAACTTGTTTCTTTGGAGTTGAAGTTCTTAAATATATTTATTTCAAACTTATGCTAATATCTTTCCTTACTTCTCAAGATTGCACCTCTCACTCTCATCTCTTCCATTTCCTTGAATTCTAATTCTCTTTTTGCAGTAAAACACTACAATTCTCTCTCTTACTCTTTTTGAAATTTAGATTCATTTTGCTCTAAAAGCTTCTCAATATCCTCTTTTCTATTCTCTATAATATTCTCTAATTCATTTATTTGAAGTTTAATATCTCAAAGGATATCTTATTTCTTTCTTCAAATATTCTCAAGCTACTTAGATTGTTCATGCTACATAATAGCCTCAAAAACTTATTTTTCAAGACAAAGTGCCTCTATATCACTTTGGATGTGTTTCGATAGTGTATATTTCTCTTGTTTCAATATTTATTCTTCATATAGAATTTATTTTAACACTCCTTACTACACCTTTTTTTCTTCCCTCCTCACTTGTTCTCTTATCTCATCAAGAATTTCCCACTACTCAAATTTTTTCCTTTCCAATCTTAGATCTTTTGTTCTTTTCTACTTATTATTTTTGAGCTTTGTAATTATCAATATCATATTTTAACTATGTTTTAAGCCCTAAAAAATCATTCCTCTATTTTATAGTGGATTTAATATTTTCATGCTCACTATAAATTTATTATTTTTCTTCTTCCACAACAATCTTCATTTTATGAACCTTTCATTTTTTAGTATTCTCTCTCTTTCTAGATTTTTCTTCTCTACCTCAATTTTTTTTCCTCATTTTTCAAAATTTTTTCTCACTCCAAATTTTTTGAACTTGTATCAACCTCTTTCTCCTTCTCCTTCAACATTTTAGTTTTTTTCCAATTATTTCTCCCCCTTACTAAGAATTTTCTTTTTTTGGTTGATCTCTACCTTCATCAACTTTATTGCACTATGCCTTTGTTCCAACTCCTATTCTATTGATACTTCTATCTATTTAAGTTCAGCTTCAAACTCCTTAATTGTTTCAAGTGTATCCTTGTGCTCACCAAAAATATTTGGAATCTCTTCATTCTCCATAAGTTAGCTTATTTGGTAAGTTTGATCCAAGAATGGAATATTTGTGTTGACTAATGCTCCTCATATGTGGAAACCCATTTGCAAACTCTAAACTAATCTCCATATATTCCTCATAAAAATCCTTTACTTAATATAGATTTTTTTTTTGGTAGATAAGATACTATAGCATTAATACCAGGTTTTACAGGTTGACCCAAAACCTTTTACAAAAATCAGCCCAAGGTTGTTGATGAACATGTCCTTACTAAGGATCCTATATATGTAAAATCTACATGCCGCCAAAGCCATTACATCCGGTAAGGAACATAGCCTGTTATCGAAAAGAAACTTCATGTTTTTCATTGTCTCATTTTCCATGGGTTTAGCAATGAAATCAAACATACTTCCTTCTTCTTCATCTTCTTCAAGCACACTTTATGAATATTGTGTAATGATTCTCCTTTGTCCTTCAATGGAATTAATGTGTATCTATTGCAATCCTTTAAAATAGTGTAGGTGTTCACCCTACCATCATGTGCTACCTTTATATCAAACTACCATGGCCTTCCCAACAAAACATGGCAAGCATCCATAGGCATAATATCACATAACATCTCATCTTTGTAAGAACAATTTTTAAAGTTCACCATACATTTTTCACTTACCAATACTTGATGTCCCTTTATTAACCATGATACATTGTATGGATTTGTATGTTCAATCCTCCTCAACCAAAGATTTTATACCATCTTTGTAGACACTAAATTATTTGTACTCCTACTATCCACAATGACTTTGCAACACTTACCTCCTGATTTACATATGGTTCCAAAAATAATTCTTCTTTGCATTGGTTCATGCTCCTCTTTGGATGGTTTTAACAACATTTTCTTCATCATGGGATATTCTCCTTGTTCTAGTTCCTCCAATATTTTTGGTGAGGTAATACTTTCTTCATATACTTGTGCAATATGATTCTTGGATTCCTTTCCTTTACTATTGCTTTTATGTACTATTAGACATTCAAATGCTTGATGATCAACTTCTTCATGTCAAAATAAATTTTTAGGGAATCCTCTACCCCTTCATCTACCATAATTACCTCTTCCTCTTCAGAAATATTTGCTTTCTCTAGTGTTCTAACTAAAATTACTTTGATAAGTACTAGCTTCTTCCTCTTGCATATGTTACCCTCTACCACTATTTGATTGTTCTCTTCCTCTAGAGAACCATCCTCTTCCTCTAGAATTATTTTTATTTCCTTTGAGATAAATTATCCTTTGCCTTCAAAGAACATTAATGGCTTCTTCTACTAACCTCATCCTTATCATACTAAAATCATCTTGAATATACATGCAAAGTCCATTGATATATCTCGAAATATTCTCTTTATTATATTTTATATGACCATACAAAATGATGAGCTTGTAAAAATCCTCCATGTAGTCATTCACATTAATCTCCTTTTGATTCAAATTTTACTTCTTGAAAATACATATTTAATAATTTGATGAAAGGAACTTGGCCTTTAGTTTAGCACCCATTCTATCCCAAGTCTTGATATTTTCTTTTCTTTTTCTTTGCCTCCCCATTTGGACATAATCCCACCATAAGGATGCATAACCTTTCAACCTAATACAAGAAAAAATTACCTTATTAAGATATTTCATTGATTAATATTCAAAGTATTTTTCCATGTCTATAATCTAATCTATGAGCTAATTAGGATTCAAACTTTCATTATAGCATAGGGTCTCCGACTTTAGATTACTACCCATATTGGGGACTACTCTTAGGGATATACTATCTAGTTCATCCACTTGGTTCTCTCCTTATCTTGAACCAATTATTCTTCCTTATCATCACTAACATCCTCAACATGCACTTTCCTTATTTGCACTATCTCTATGGCATCCAAATTGGCTATAATTCTTCTTAACATCTCAATAATATCAATATTTTTGATATTTCATGGTGTGTTTTCTCTGATATTTAATGATGTAATCTAGATGAGAGTGTCTAATAAAATATATCCTCTTCTAGATGAGAGGGTCTCACAACAAATGCACACAACCAAAAAATCAACAACAATATTTTACTTGCTTTCAAAAAAATATATTTGACTTGCAATTGTTTAGCATCTAAAATTAAAATTAGCAGTAGTAAAATTTATAGTCACAAAGAAAAACTTCCCTTGCCAATAAACTAAAATTTATAACAAAACTCAAAACCTCCGTAAATTGCTTCCCTTGTTGGTAAACTAGAAAATATAGTAGATTCAAAACTTTATTGGATTACTTCTCTTATTAATTTAAAATTTGTTGCAACACTCAAAAATTCATCATTAGATAGCTTCTCTTGTTGATAATATAGAAACTATAAAAAACTTCAAACCTTCTCTTGTCAATAGTCTATAAATTGCCACAAACTTCAATTTATACTTTTCCAACAATGGGAATGAAGGTGGGATATGGAAGGTTAAATGTCATGCCTTTTATTATATATTTTTTAGCTAGAAAGACCTTCAAAATTTTTATTAATTTTTCTAAACCAGATGCTCCTACATCATAAGACACTAGAATGGTAGGCATAATATTTGTAATTCTTGATCTGGGTATCTCTATAGCATTTATTAAGTCTTTTTGATAGGGATATATTCCAATTATTCCAAGTAGGAGGATTTAATATGGGTTATACACAACTCTTAAACAATGTCCCACACTTTAGTTTTTTCATAACTACTTTAAGAAATGATTCCTTGGGCTAGGTGATATTCGATCATATATTTTCCATGGGTGTCAAGATCACCACTCTAAATGGTGATTGAATTATTTTAGAATTTTAGTAATTAAAGGTTCTACATACTATATTGAGGCCTTGTTAAGAATATTTTCATGTTTTTATCATTTTTGCAATTGTAGCAGGTTCTCAAATGACCAAATAAGGCTTTGAAATCTTATTAATAATGGTAGAATTTATAGTATCCTATATAGGTTCTTTTCCTTTATCCTTATTTCATTTTCCTCATTATAAGGTTTCTTCTTTGTGTATTGAGGTGCACTCCTATGAGGAGGTACCCACAAATATCTCAATGAATCCATCGGGATGAAATCCTTGTGGGGTTTGTCCTTACCTCAATTCAATGTGTTTGGTTAAGGATTTGACGGTTCACCAGGAGTACTTTAAAGACTCAATTCAATTTTGTGGGGGGGTTTGATGTATATTTTGATAAATACCTAAGTTTGGTTTTATTTTTAAGAAACTAGAGCTAACTAATTAGAAAGATGCTATCTAACTAAGATGCAAGAAAATAAATTGTGCAAGAATACAAAACTAGCCTAAAATGACTCTTTATCTTGAATGACACTAGTCCTAAGGCATAAAAGTAAATATTTTATTTTAAGAAAGGGGGTAAGGGAATGCACAAAAAAACTAGCCTAATGCAATATATATGTAAATTGATCTTCAAATACCTAAAGGAAAAGGAGATAAACAAATCAAATTAACTAGATTCTTTTATTTCCCTTTGTATTAGGTGACTTGAGAATGAAACTATATTTTCTTTTAGTCCTTTTTCTTTGGTGTATACAAATAGAAGAGAGCAATAGATAGAGCTAATTTAAGAGCAAACCTAAATACTAACTAAAACACTTAGTATAATTTTTATGGTTATCCTAATTTTACACCCTATAAACCCCAACTGTGAATCTAATTTCATGCCCTAGAATTAGCAACCACAAATTCAAAAAAGTGCCTACAAAATAGGAAAACTTAAAGTTTAGAGTTAGTGTTTTGGGGTCTGAAAAAGACATTGTAGATACTAAGCTCATAGAGGAGGCAATCAAGCCCCTTGGGTTCTTTAGATGACCAAAAACAAGCATAAAATTGATGACCTTTGGTAGAAAGTTGAATTCACACTCAGAGAGAGCAGAGCACAAAATAAAAAAAGATGCAAAAAGGGACACAAATAGAGAACAAAAATAAAATATAGGTAGGGATAATAATAGGAGTAACATATTTATTTCATGGTTTGTAAGTCTAGACCATGAATTCATGCTCTTAAGGATAGACTATAGTTCAAGGGTAGACAAATATGGATGAAAAATTAAAGTTAAACAAGGGGACAAGCTATATAAATTAAAGGGATTAGGGAGAATAGAGGACAATAAAAATGGGAGGATAAACTTGTTCCCAAGTCTACTGAGCATATTTTACGATCCTTATGGATAGACCATGAAATCACGTTGTCTGGGATAGACTATGAAGAGGGCTAGTGGTTTTTAGAAAATGTAGAAATGGGACCAAGAAGACCTAGGTGATCTCTAGATCCTATCATGCCCTGTAAGAGAAAACTGCTAATTAAATTTATCAATAGATATAGGAGGATAAAGAGGGGAAACAATACAAATTTTAAAGGTTTTGAGGCCCAAGGGGGTGGAAATAAACTTAGGAAATAGATAAATATAGGCTAGAAAGTAGGACCTAGATCTAAAGAAATATCCTCCTAGGGTTACCTACAACTCCATAAAGACCTAAACAGTAGAGTTAGAACAAAAGGTAAGATTAAAAGTTGAAGAAAAATAAAATCTATGATAACCAAAATGATAAAACAAAAAATAAATTATGAAGACAAAAGAATAAGAGAGGAAAAAACAAATAGATGAGTGGTCCTCTAATATGAGCCTATAAATCCCTCCAAGGAGCCCTCCAAAATCATGTAAATCTTGAGAACTTGAGAAGCAATTTGGAAATTATTTTTGTTATCTTGATAGTGTGTTTAAATGGGAGCCCAATGCCTCTATTTATAGGGTTTTTTTAGAGGGTGTGGAGGGGGAGATGGAAAGATATTAAAGAAGGGTAGGTACAATTTTAATTTTGGAAAGACAAGAGGGAAGGGATCTAGGGAGTCAACTACAGGGTAAGGACATCAAAATCCCAAGGTGGATAGAGAATCTAAGATTTGGGTACTTTACCTCAAGAACATGATTTCACAGGTCGTAAGAGCCAACTATGAATTCATGAAAGTGACCATTGAGGGTCACAAGAAATATTTTGAAAATAAATTAGGAAGTGTCATTAGTTTATTTTAGAATCCTCTAATTTGGACCACAAATTTATCGAGGGAAGATGTACCTAAGGAAGCAGGTTGCAAAATTTTGTGGTCTATCCAAGAGGACCATGAATTTGCTAAGGATGAAGGAAGGGCTCAAAGCTGAGGCTTGATGGGTTCAAAAATTACATTTGGCAATTCCAATAGGCTTCTTAGTCATCTAAGGGAAAATTGACTTATTTTGCCGATTCCATTTTTAGTGTCTACATTTTATCCTCTTTTATGTACTATTGTGTAATAAATGCATTAAATAAAGTTGTAGATAGCTTCAGGTTTGAAAAGGTAGGTACTAAAAGGGATAGGATGTTTAAGCATAGGGATGATGCAATAATGGTGTAATTTCAAAAACATATATATTTTGCACTCTTTATAGCGCAATGATGACATCAATGCTCCCAAGCCCAAGGTGTCCCCTCTAGTTTTAGAAGGAAAAATTCTTGAGAAAACTTTAAATGGTAGAGGGAGAAGGATGGAGAAGAAAGAGGGAAATAAAGAAAAATAGGAGAGAGAAGGGAGGGTAAAAAGGAGGGGAGGATGAAAAAGAAAATCATTTTCATCGCATAGAAGAGGAGAAAGAGAGCTATGGGGAAATGGTGTGATTAGTGCACCAATCATTAATTTTGAGGAGTGAGGCTACTACAGTGACAGAGCGGGCTTGGGTCAGCATATAAACCTTTCTGATAGAGTAGGATTTAGATATAGAATTAGATTAGATTTGATATTTTTAATTTTTAGAGGAATTTTGTCATGAATCATGAAATCCTAGATAAGGGTCAACGGAATCATAGTTGATTATGGATGATGAATTTTCAACCCATGGATACTGGCCATAAATTCACAAATTTATAGCCTAAAAAGATAGAGTGCAAAATTATGAAATAAGAGAGGAAATAAAGAAGAGGAGAGAAAGGAATTAGATAGAGAAAATAGGAATAGAAATAAACTAAATAGAAATAAAATGAATAGAAATTGAGATGCATGAGTTGATTTTATAATTATTTAGATTTTTAATGATATGGGTACTGATGAAAAATTATTTGATTTGGTTTTGTAGCTAGATGTTATAGATAGTAGAAAATGGAGACTGTGGACACTAGAGATATCCTTGAGAGAGCTGATATTAGTGGATAGGCATGTCCT